>JAUCBJ010005850.1:0-42730 GCA_032718475.1 Nemertoderma westbladi | reverse complement strand
AACAGTCACATAAGGGAGATTTACAAACTTTTCCAACAACCAGCTGACGATCGCAGTTCAATGCCTCACAGTGGCGGACCTAAATTCTGCTCTCAATACATTCTATGGAGAGTACCCTTGAATGTCGACCCATAGATACTGTAGGTAGGTTTTTTTTTTATCCTAGATTTTTTTTTTTTTAACTCTATGTTATCGTATATTATTAACATATGATAAATATAAATATAAAGATAATATATAAAGCAATAAATATAAACATAAAGCACGATTTAACTATAGGCTCCCCTCCACCCACCACAATAAATACAAACACTCCCGCAACCAGATTCACAAAGGGACTAAAATTCCCAGTCGCAGTCCAGTAGGTTAGTAGAGTGGTGCTGGGAAATAAACAGGCTGGCCCTGGCATGACAAACAATCTTTTATGGGGATTTGCAAGCAGTAGTGCACACATCGCTTAAAGTAAATCACTTGAACTAATTAAAAACTATGTATAATGGATTGGGGTATGGGGATTACAGCTGTATAATTTTTAATAATCTCATGGTAGACATTAATTAATTTCCATGAAAGGTCATGCTGAAAATACCGTTTTTGCCGCAATTAACATAATTAACTAATTAGCTGCTTTTTAACTTCGTTACTCGAATTCTCAAAGGCCGTACGTAAATTCTATTTGGATAATTTGTAAACATTGACAGACTATTTTTGTACCAAGTTTGGTTACATTTCATCCTTGTTTGGATGGGTTATTAACCTTGGAAATATTCGGATCTACAGAGCAATAGAATGACAGGTTGCTTAATGGTACCCCAGGCTAAGGCTCACCTTACTTCGTGGCTAGCCCCACATCGGAATACTGTGCTATAAATGATTTGGTAACGCTGATTAAGTTCTTTTGTCATTAGGTCTTCCATCGTTAAGACCTGTGTCTTTGTATTTTTATTGTATTTTGAGGCATACAGTTATCCATAGCCGGAGCGGTATTTTGATCAAAAGGCTCCTCTTTCGATAGCTGCTACCCGAGGCATTGGTGGGCGATACTCCTATCAAAAGTTTTGCTCCCAGTAATTCGACTGGTATTTTGTAGCATTTTCAATTTTATGTAGATATGAATTGCCAAAATAAGTTGTATTCTATCATGAAATCATGACAACTATAATAGTAATAATATAATAATATTAATCTATCTGATGATGTAATAGATGCGTAAGGGATTCGCAGGACTGATCTCCAAGAAAGATGAGTTCAATCTTCACTGGGTTTGTAAAGAGCCCACATATTAACCTCTCCTCAAAGACTCAGGTCTTCCAACTTCACTTGTTAGTTTATTCGTGGAGTTCCCATCGTCCAGTTATCATATTCAACTCTGACGGAAGGGACTGTATGGTGGAGTTCAATGCGTCACAAACTGTCCGCCATTGTCTCCTTGCTCGACTCACTCATTCGAGAGAAG
This sequence comes from Nemertoderma westbladi, assembly GCA_032718475.1. Taxonomy (NCBI): domain Eukaryota; kingdom Metazoa; phylum Xenacoelomorpha; order Nemertodermatida; family Nemertodermatidae; genus Nemertoderma; species Nemertoderma westbladi. Next base: position 41,274 of record JAUCBJ010005850.1, on the reverse strand, counting down.
AGTATCCTCCCCATAGACGAGGATTCTAGTGGCATTGTATACAACCACAGTGTAGTTATGTGTGGTAGGGTTTCGATAAAACACCAACACAAAAGATTATAAACTCAGACTTTATACTGATCTGATTCAGTATTTCGGGGTATTAAATTTCATTATTTCCGCTACTGTAAATCATGATGTATATATCTTACTGACACCACAATAAAGAAGTTTCTACTTAGCCCATGACCTATACATCAAATATCGCTTTTAGATCAATAATATATTTATTGATGTAATAAAAATATATCTTCGAATTGTAAAAATGTACTACACCTCCACTACCACCACCATTCATTTTGAAATTGATGAACATTATTCTAATATAATGTGGGATCAGTTACCTAATAATTCCTGAACATATAATCTTCAAGGAATGTAAACACTCAGTTAATCATTTATAAATTATACGACCAGGCAAATGATGCATTTACTTATGCATAGTATTTGTCCTGGAGGATTCTGTGATTCTAGAGGTTTTGGTATGGGCTTTACTATATGTGGGGCGAGCGACGAAAGTAAGCGAGCTTAGCATACAGGTACCACTAACTCAATCGGTGTGTCTGTTGTTCTGTCGATCTGTTGTTCTGTCGATCTGTTGTTCTGTCGTTCTGTTGTGTCCAATTTTAAACGTTAATAACTCAGCCAAATCTTAATGAAATTTAACCAAACTTGGTACACATGTAGTCTGACCAAAGTTTAGAAATTTTACAAGTTGAATTTGCATGGGGTCTTCGTGCAGCATCTGTGTAACTGTCTTACAGTTATAATAAATTAATCTACCCAAAAATTATTAGGCTTGGCATCAGCTGGTTGCTAAGAGACTAAAGGATTACAGTACGGTACCGGTAGGCCTACTGTTAACTGTTACAGTGGTACAGAGTTACCGGTACTGTCTTCAGGTCGTTGGTCGTTGGCAAAACCATCCGAAATATCCGCAAATGCCGCTCCTTTACTGTTTGAAATGCTTCCGACAGTCTGATGTATCTGGACCCGAGCAGCCGAGTGGATCACTGTTTACAGCCCCTGGGGTGCTTATTTTCAAGAGTGGCACAAGAGTACTGATATTTTCAGATTAAACAGTCTCAACTCAGCACCAAGAGGAAGTTCTATTATGATCATTCTGTTGTAGCACTTGTACTGATCCTACCTGGCCAGGTGCCATGGTTCTTGAACAGGATGTGAAATCTAAATGTTGGGACATATTTACAATTATGGTTGGTTCTTATGAAAGCCGCCGATATCATCTCAGATTTATCTGGTGATCTTCTGGTCATGTTATATGATGCAACTGATGCCATATTCGTCCCATTCAGCAAGAGTTGATGCCGTCGACAGGTGAACACGGTCGTGGGGCCTTCACGCAGGACGAGGCCCAGTTATGAGATACAAATTAAAATTGAGCGACTGTATCACAAAATCAGTATTTGAGAAATTTAACCAAACTGACAATCAATCAAAGAAAGGGGGACAGTATGTGTTCAGCCCTTTTAATCTGCACCCCCCCCCCCCCCTTCCTACCAACCAATACATAACCGCCCTACCACCCAAGGGGCGGAAGGGTAGCACAAACTTATTTCCAATCACACGTTCAATATGCGAAGCCATGTGGTTTATAGGAAATATCGAGAATTCGAGAAAATCGAGAAAACGAGAAACTCGATCGAAATACCTGCTCATCCCAGTATCCGTCTGTAGTCACCGGACAGCTGCAGTTTATTCCCGTAGAACAGTAGAATTCCCGCAGCTTCCGACCCAATTCGACAACGATTTCGCCTCACACTTTCGTGTGGCAGAGAACGTAATTTGGTGCGATACACGTCTGCCCGACTTTCTACAATTTCCCCCAGGCAATCCCAGGATCCGGCTGTCCGGGGTGCCACTAAACCCAAATCACAATCCTCGCCGATTCGTCCAGTCGTTAACGTAAGTTGGACTCTTCCCACCGCACTCCAAGGTGGGTGGCCTGAGTGAGGCATGAAGAATTTGGCAGTGGCCTGCATTACGATCCGACCGACCGCCGTATTCCCAGTGTAGTAAATAGAATCTTGCTGACAAGCAACCAATTCCGTAGTATTTATTCCTCAGTTAATCGCATCTTAATGCTCACGTTCCGGGTCCTTTTCAGGCTCGTAATAGGTCCGTAAACTACAAACAACTCCATCCATCAGTGTCTGTCTGACAAGTGAGGAAATTATGGTTTTCCATTGCGTTCCGAGTCCTTTTCAGGTTTGTAATAACTTTGTAGACCAAAATGAACGTCAATGCGAGCAGAGGAGTGCGACTTCCGTTGCGTTGCAAGTCCTTTTCAGGCTCGTAATAACTTTGTAGATCACAAACCTCGCTCCGTCAGTGTTGGTCCTTCGCAGAGCGCTATGCCAATTGTTTCCGAGTCATTTTCAGGCTCGTACTATGCTCAGCGAACTAGCGCACCACTCAGGCAGTCCAAAATCCGATCCCCTTCCCGTTGCGTGAAGTCCCACTATGTTTGCTTCCGAGTCCTTTTCAGGCTCGTACTAAACACAGTAAAAGAACCCAATGCAGAATAAGTTGTCCCTTTGCACTGGGCTATGCCTAGGCTAGGCTGTCAGGAACTCTACCTGAAGCCAAGTACTTGATTCCTTGGACTTCAGGGCCCATTTTATCTTTGAAAAACCAACAATTTCATGGTCAGCCTTTCTAAAAAACAGCCCGTAATCGAATAATTTTGGGTTTCAGAATTTCTAGTTTTTTGCCCACTTTGCCCGGGTATATTTGGAATTTTCGTTTGGGTTTAATTTATAAATATGGTAAATACCCGGTACAGATTTGAAATAACGCGAACACTCCCCCCAAATGACCCTCCAAACAAATCCTTTCTCCTTTCAACAAAATTGGTGCCATTGTCAGAGTAAATATATCTGCAGGTTCCTTTGCTGATAATGAATCGTCTTAATGCATTTAAATATGCATGTTGTGACAGGTTTATAATGATGTCTAAGTAAATTGCTCGTGATCTTAGGCACGTAAATATGATTCCCCATTGCTTTATGTTGGATCGCCTTTCAATTACTGTGAAAGGTCCAAAGCAACCCAGTCCCGTTATATGAAACAGTGGTAGATCAGAAACTATCCTGTTTATAGGAATTTCAGCCATTCATTTTATCTGAAGTGGCAGTGAGATTTTGAAGCATCCCTTTAGGACCTTCATGATAAGGGGTTGGATACGTGTTATCCAATAGCGTTGCCGAATATTGGCAATTATCCAATTCTGTCTGGTATGCAAATTGTCCTTATGACACTGTCTTACTAAGAGTTTTGCAAGATGCGAGAACCCATGTATGATTGCAGGATATTTGACCTCATATTCTGCCGGGGCTTGCGCCATATGGGTGTACATGCAGATCAATCCATCATTACCCAATATGGGTCTGAGCTGATAAATTGGGCTGTCTGGTTTTACAGTCCTGCCCTTTTCCAACTATTCCCACTCATCTAGGAAATATTCCTTTTGTACGTATCTCACGACACATTTCTCAGTGATTACATACTCTTGAGTATTATATTTAATAATTGGGATGTTCTGTCTCCACCTCATAAAAATTACGAAGCACCAGTATGCGACTAATAAGTTTTTTCATTGTGAACTTCGTTCTATCAATTGGTGTATTGTTGTATTGTCTAGAGTTGGAAAGAAGCAAGACGTTGCATAACATCTACCCGAGCTTTATCCAGGTTCAGTCAGATAGTTATAAATGTCTACCGACTTCACGCCTTTTACCTTTCTAAGCTCCTTATCATCTTCTGTATACTTTCCAGTGTTTTATTCCACATCAAATCGGATACTCCAAGTAAGTTGAGTTTGTCAGAGGAATTCTGGACCATCCAACCAGTTTTTGCTAGTAACCAGCTGTCGTGGTGTTGCGCCTCAACTGGCAATATCCACTGGGTTTTCATTTCCAGCCACATGAAGCCATTGTTCCCTATCGGTGCATTGTTTTATCTCCGTGGCACGGTTTGCAACAAACATTGTATGCCTCCAAGGCGAATGAAGTTAATAGAGGATGATGCTGGAATCCACCCAAAATGCTCAGATTCGACGTCAATTCGTATCTCTCATAGGATCATTCCATTTTGACGAACCACCCATACAGCAGATTGGAGGTCGAGTCTGGGGTCCGTCGCAACGAATTCCCCTGATACAGTTTTCGCCTTTGCAAACACAAAACTAGTGTTGATTCCACCATCCTCATCTATCTGTCGCAAATAGGTGACCACTCCTATCCTGGAGTTTGATGCATCGGAGAATGTGTGTAGTTGATATAGGTCCTCGGGGTGTTTGTCTGGAAAAAATTGGTGTGGAACCTTCATTAATTTTAGATGTTTAGATGTTTAGATGTTTTAGATGATTTTTAGATTCTTTACCCAAACTTCCATTTTTTTTTATTGCCACAGGCAGTTCCTGATCCCATCCGATGCCATTGATCCACATCTCCTTAATAAGGTTCATCCCTGATAATGTAACAGGTGAGATAAAGTTTAATGGATCAAATATGGAATTTTTAATTGACAAACACCCTCTCTTTGTCAGAGGTCGGTCCATGGGTTTATATTTGAACAGGAAGTCGTCACTCTGGATATCCCATTCTATCCCTAGAACCCAGTGTTCCCTATCCATGGCATACATATTCTCATGTTCCATCTTGATTTCTTTTGGAAATCTATTCACCAACTCCTCGTTTGGGGATCGGAATTTTACCAATGGAAAGCCTCCTTCTCCTAAGCAACTTGCCATTCCCATTGCTAGGTCTTACGCCTCATCTACAGTTTCTGCACCGGCACATCCATCGTCCACGTAAAAACAGCAAGTAAATTTTGCCTGAGGCCAGTGTAACGTTTGCATTCAAAAAAATAATGTGCGCTTGTTTCGGCAGAGCCCAGACAATCATTGAATTTGCAGGAATTATTTGAACTTATGTGTCTCCTAACCATGTCATCTTTGCGAGTTAGTCATACCAAGCCTAAGTTGTGCCATAGCTACCTGCAACTCCCAATTTCCTAAGTTGAAGTAACGTCTTGGAGATTTGTCCTTAAAAATGGTCCTTGGAAATAAAGGAAGTGGTTTAGAATGAAGTTCTGCGTTCAGGGCATTCCACATCTGTATGGATGAAGGGAAAAAAAATTATAAAATAGGGATTAATTACACTTAAATAAAGAATAATTATCATTATTACGAAGATTGTATCTATGAGGATGGAGGTAAGAGATCTGTTAGGTATGATAGAGATATTCTGTGAACAATCTTATACATATATACTAACTGAATAGCTGTTCGACGCATGGAAAGCTGTTGTATGTTGCACTCACTATATAGCAGATTATGGGAAGTACCAGGTGTAGCCCTCGTAACTAATTTAAGAACATCAATTTCCAATGAGTCCAAAAGATAATTCCTTTGATATATTGCACCAAATTGGAGCAGCGTATTCCATTTTGGGCCTAATAAAGGATTTATAAATAGTTAGTAGAGCATTCCTTGGTAGAGTTAACCTATTCTTGCAGACGACATAAATGAGCCTGGATATGGATTCAGTAACTGAGCTAATGTGTGCTGAAAATGAAAGCGACTGTGAAAAGTGCACACCAAGGTGTCTGTGAGTTTGGACATCGGTAATTACCTGGTTTTGGAATATCAAAGGAGGCTGGACTAAACTAAGAGGTACATGATAATGCCAAGGTCAATGATTCGGTTTTTGATGGACAAAACGAAACTATCCAATTAGTAGCCCATTGGTGAATTATTTCTAAATTTGTATTTTAAAAAATTACAATTACAATGTATAACATCAACGAGATCGTTGATGTACACTAGAAATAACAAACGTCCTAGGATGCTACCTTGTGGAACGCAGGCCCGAATGAGTTCTAGAAAAGATGACACTCCATCCAAAACAACAAACTGGGACCTCCCAGCAAGATAGCTTTCTAGAAATGCAAGAATACCACCACGTATACCCATCTGATATAGTTTATGCAGCAGACCCTTGTGCCAGACACGGTCAAAGTCTTTGGAAATATTGCAAAATACGGTTCGTGTACCATCGCCCTCATCCTATGCCTGGCACCAGGCATGATATAATCCAATTAGCTGGTATACGCAGCTGTCACCGGATTTGAAACCTGACTGCAGGACTGAAAATATTTTGGCAAAGGTGCTTCCACAAGTACTTCCGAACAACTCTTTTAAGGTTTTTAAAATGGCAGTTCAATAATAGTCTACCAACTAATTACAGAGCAGGGGTCTGTAATTAGTTGGTAGATAGAATTCACATCTTTTGTATAGAGGTACAACTTGGCCTGTCTTCCACTGAGATGGAAACATGCTGGCAAACAAACAACAGTTAAAGATTTGTAAAAGCAATGGAATTAAATCTATGTGACGAAAACGTTTAATAATTAGATTCCCTATTCCATCTGGACCACTCGATTTATTAATATCCAAATCATCAATAACTTTATTAATGTCTGTAGAAGAAATTATTACTTCTTCTAACACTTCATTTAGTGGGGGGCTATTTGAATTACCAATAAAATGTTGCCCATTGTTCTGTCTAGTTTCACTTAAGGTAGAGGAAGGTAGTGTTGCGGTCGACATTGGTGTGAAGGCTGCTCCAATATTTGAAGTGGACGAAATGGCCGACATATTTAAAGTGGACAACATTGGTGTGACAGCAGTTGACATATTTGAAGTGGATGAAAAGGCCGACATATTTAAATTGGACAACATTGGTGTGAAAGCAGCTGACATATTTGATGCAGACGAAAAGGCCAACATATTTAAAGTGGACGACATTAGTGTGACAGCAGCTGTCATATTTGATGCAGAAGAAAAGGCCGACATATCTAGAGTGGGCGACATTGGTGTGACAGCAGCTGACATATTTGATGTGGATGAAAAGGTCGATATATCTAGAGTGGGCGACATTGGTGTGACAGCAGCTGACATATTTGAAGTGGATGAAAAGGCTGATAAATCTTGAGTGGGCGACATTGGTGTGACAGCAGCTGACATATTTGAAGTGGATGAAAAGGCCGACATATTTAAAGTGGACGACATTAGTGTGACAGCAGCTGACATATTTGATGCGGACGAAAAGGCCGACATATTTAACGTGGACGACATTAGTGTGACAGCAGCTGACATATTTGATGCGGACGAAAAGGCCAACATATCTAGAGTGGGCAACATTGGTGTGACAGCAGCTGACATATTTGATGCGAATGAAATGGCCGACACAGATATACCTAATGTTGACGCATTGAGGACGACGTACTGCCTATTGCAATATGGCTAGGCAGAGGCCTATTTTATTAGGAAGTGATGAATAACTGGCAAAACATCTACTTAACAGGTTTGAGTTGTCAAAGGCTGTCATCACTGTCAAGTAAGAAAGGAACCTTTGACGTTTTCGAATACCCTAACATATTTTTCACCATTGAAAACCAACGCCTTGAGTTAATTTTTGAATTTTGGTGCAAGTCAGTGAATTTATTTCGTGCAAAAGAAGCCTTAGCATTTCGCACCTCATCAATAAACTCGAAAGTCGAGCTAATGGCTGCGAGACTAGGAGTGAGAGCGACAGCGTACTTGGTGAACACGATACCAACTATAGTAGAGACGCACTACTGGACAGATTCCATGGTAGTATTGGGAGGGTTGTATAACGAAAGACGCATTATCCCTTATTCGTAGCTAACAGAGTGGATGAGATAAGAGCAACAACGAACTTGGACAGGTGGCACTACTGCCCAACTGACGACAATCCAGCGGACTTGACTTCCCATTTTTGACCACTTTCGAAGCTTCTCAATACTAGCGGCGGCTTCAGTTCCCAGTTGATCAATAATATACTTATTCAACTCCCTAAAATCCATAATCGGCCTAACACAATCTTTCTTTTCTTCATATTTGCCCATAAGCGGAATAGTTCCCTTTGTTTCACCGGGGTGCTCCATCAGCCAACTGTTGTCGATCCACTCCTGCACCGCCTCTCTGTATTTTTGTCTATTTTTTGTAGAAATATTATACTCATGTACAGTATTGTGTAGCACTTCAGGACCTTTACCATTCTTAAATTTATACTCAACGGTCCAGTAACTTCCATTAAACCATGCTGAAAAATCATCTTTATCGATTCTTAATAATTTACGTTCTTCAATTGCAGCCGCTACACATTGTATTGTCAGTTGCCTAGGTGACAATTCTGTGTTGCACTCATCCCCATGACCGCGACATATTTGGATACAACTCATATTTTTTATGACATCCCAACCAATTATTATTTCCATACCTCCTACAATATAGTCAACAACTGTGAAACTCCATTTAACTTCACCTAATTCCTGTATTTTTATTTGTGTTGTAAATACACCAATTGTATAGGTTTTTTCTCCGTTCAGCATTGTGATGTCCTTTCTTTCATTTTCGGTGCTCCATTCTCCTTCACTGCGATCAGCCAGTTTCTTTGTTATGAGACTCCCCGAACACCCCGTGTCCAATAACGCAATTTTCTTCCAACCCCCGCCCATTATTTCAACCATTGGTAAATCACCAGTTTTTATACCATTGTGGATGTCCACTGGCACACAAACCGTTTCCCCCTATTCGTTTCCCGGAGGAGCAATATACCCCCGCGCCAAGTGGTCGGTTCCCCCACACTGATAACATCTCATCTCCGATGCTCTATTTGTGTCTGCCCGATTAACCACTGTGCTGCGACCATCGCTATTACCCCTGCTCGACCCATCATCATTGAAAGTAGTCATATTCTTCCTGCATTCTCGAGCAAAATGGGACTTATCGCCACAACGATAGCACCCCTGCGAGTAACCACGTCTTCCACCCTGATAATTGTTTCGCACACGATTCCTTGGTCCAAAACCGCCCACTGCACCCACAACATTCATCGTCGTCGAAGAGTCATCCGCTTGTTTCTCCGAAAGTAACCTCCTCGCTTGAATGAGTAATTGATCGAGATCCATTTCATCAGAGACCAATGCTTTAGTTTCGCTCCAAATTGAATCTGGAAGTCCACTAACAAATTGCCCTGCCAAAATTGACGTCACTGCATGAGTTTCCATAGCGCCACCCGTAACCAACGATAACAGTCGACGAAGATCGGCGAGGAATGTATCCGCACACTCTCCTTCACTCAAACGCCTTTGTTTGAACTGGTCATACGCAGTGTATGGATTAACTGCAAAAGCTTTGATTAAAGCACGTTTGACCGTTTCATAATCGTTTTTCTTGTCAGTCGGTAATCGATTAATAACAGCGAACGCCGGGCCCTCCAAGGATAACCGCAGATACGTCGGCCTCGATTCTTCCATCAACTTGGCTTCGAGTTTTAGAATTTCGAATGTGTCTTCAAACATCTGTAGCCATGGATACGGGTCTTCACTACCACTGTATTTCTTGACGTAGTCTGAGAGCTTAGGAGCCATCCTATATTCTTCAGTTGTCGTAGTCGTAGTGTTGATACAGCCAAAGCCCGGTTAGCTTATAAGATAGACACAAGGCGAAACAACTCGACGTTAAGTATTATTCAAGTATAACTGCAATACAGTAACTATAAAACACAAACAGAGTAGACAGTCTGACCGTATGCAGTATTGCTTATCGCAGTACCGGTATGCGGTGCTGCGGTTGCAGTACTCAATTCAGTCAAGTACTGCAGTCCAGTACTACCGGTAACATCAGTCGTGAAGTCCCAGCGACAGTAATTCCCGTCTATGACTAATATATTATATTATATGCAGTGAATCGCATGTGACAAAAATAATTATCTAAATAAATGAATATTAAATTTAAAATACAATTGAGTAACAGTAGCATTAATACTAACCCAGATGTAATACAATACTCAGGCAGTATTGTATTGAGTATTGACCAGAATACAGAAACGCAAAGCACTGCACATATTTAAAAATCCCGCTTTAGTGCAATTACATCTACTGAAATGATAATCCAATAAAGTACAGCACTGTAAGGAAAATATTTTAGGAACGATAAAGTTAATTAGTCCCTTCCGACGGCGGTCTTCCATAAGGTGTCCGAAATATTGCAAAAAAACTGATTTTTATATTTTCTCCCCATCCATTGTTCCGTTTAATCACTTACATAATTTGAAATTGAATATGGATGTCGGACCACTTAAATCTTTAATTTACGAATTTAGAATTTAATAAATTCCCATTTTTTTGATCGTCAGATATTGATGAATGTTCTACCAATAGCAATAATTGCCATATTGATGCAAGCTGCATGAACAGTGATGGTAGTTTTACATGTGCATGCAATACAGGCTATTCTGGCAATGGTGTTTCATGCAATGGTAAGCAAATATCATCTTATATTAAATCATTTTCATTTTTTCATTTCTTTTATTATATCATTTTATATCATCTCATCCAAAACAATATAAAGTCGATTTATCTTGTTAACTTAAGCCTATATTATCTATGCCATATGGCTTTGCTATTTTTTGCAAATTGGATTTGTAATAATTTAATAAATTCCTCTTTTATGTGCTTCAGATATTGATGAATGTTCTACCAATTCTGATAATTGCCACATTAATGCAAGCTGCATGAACAGTGATGGTAGTTTTACATGTGCATGCAATTCAGGCTATTCTGGCAATGGTGTTTCATGCAATGGTAAGCAAATATCATCTTATATTACCAAAACAATATAAAGTCGATTTATCTTGTTAACTTAAGCCTATATTATCTATGCCATATGGCTTTGCAATTTTTTGCAAATTGGATTTGTAATAATTTAATAAATTCCTCTTTTATGTGCTTCAGATATTGATGAATGTTCTACCAATTCTGATAATTGCCATATTGATGCTAGCTGCACAAACAATGATGGTAGTTTTACATGTGCATGCAATTCAGGCTATTCTGGCAATGGTGTTTCATGCAATGGTAAGCAAATATCATCTTATATTACCAAAACAATATAAAGTCGATTTATTTTGTTAACTTAAGCCTATATTATCTATGCCATATGGCTATGCTATTCTTTGCAAATTGGATTTGAAATAATTTAATAAATTCCTCTATTATGTGCTTCAGATATTGATGAATTGTAAGCGGATTCAATTCCCTACATTACCCACCGAAATGGGACCAGAGGCATTTTACCAATATAGTTGGCGATGTGAGATTACCAATAATATTCTCACCTCATAACCAACTGGGGGGGGGGGGGGGGGGGGCGATACACGCCGTAAGCCACAGTGAGAGGTGAGAGGTCAAACCACCTCAGAGGGAGAAACCAGCTAGTGAGGCTAGCACCACTGGGAAACACCAACAGGGAGTGGCGAAGTGACAATTAGTATATAAGCCAATAATGGGCAGGGAAGCACATTGGGGAGGACAAGAACGCATCCATTGGGTATTAGATGGCGCCCAGTAGTGTAGGGCTAAAACCAATATGTGTCAATGGTATAACCCTTGTGATCACTCATTATTAGTTCAGTTGAGTTAGTTAATTCCGTTACGGTTGTGAGACCGGAATAGTTTTGACCGTCGTTGTTATTGTTGTCACAATTAATACTGTTACTGTGCATTGCATATTATCATATTTAGACTTCCTGTGATTATCAACACTGACAATTTAACTCTTTGTTCTTCAACGGCCGTCGGCCTAACATATCCAGCAGTTAGCCAGCGACGCAACAATGCGTACAACCTTCACTGGTCTGGACTGAGACTGTCAACTCTACCAGTCCCGTCACAGTCAAAACTATAGAGTCAAAACTAACGACACAACAACTGTGACCACAACGCAACCGAGAAGATGAGCGATCAACCATGAGATACGCCCCAGATCTCGGAAGGAGAAAGAATGCTGCCGCGGACCCCGAGCGATACGGACCAAACAATTCATGAGGCCGCGACGAGACGATACCGGCCCACCTCCCCCGGATTCGCCAGCGAGAGACGATCCAGGTATCCAAGCGGAGGGCAGCCGACAACAAGGAGGGATAAGTGACGAGTTGACGCGATATGCTGACTGCGGTTGAAGTACCGAAGTCACCGGCCAACCACAGGCTGAGGGTGACGAACGGCCTACCGGAATGGCGATGGTGGGGCCGACGGTATGGTGCCAGACGAGGAGGGAAGGTGGAATGAACGAGGAGGACATCGGGACGAGTGATCGATTGCGACAGGCTTACAACGTGACGAAGAGGATGCGAAAGGACGCTAAGGAAGGGAGAAAGGTAGACCAGCCCAAACTATATCAGAGGCTAGCTGAGTGCAACAAACATTTCCGCTACTTAGTCCGATTTGGACAGGGAGAATTTGCGAGTGAGAGGGCGAGGGGGGTCGCCACAGAACTGTTTGAATTGTGGCGATCCGAGGTGGTGGAAGCAGACATGGTGTACATAGGGCCTTACTTAGTGGATGCGAGGGGGATTAAGTTAGCGGGATGGGCGGACCCGCACGACGGCGAATGCGAGGTTAATCCCGAGGATTCGGTGTCGTCGGTTAGTAGGAACCCCAGCAAATGGGGGGAAATTAGTAGGACCGACAGGCGATGGGAGTCCGTCACAACCGAAAAGTCCGCTACATCCTCAGTGAAAGCAAGGCGGGTGTTAGAGATAGATCTGGCGTGTCAATTAGACATTGTTGCGCTGGATCAAACGGAACTAGAAAGGCAGTTGGACGAGGGAACTGCATTACTAGAGAGGGAGAGAAAATTAGCGAGAGAGTGTAAAGAGAGGGCCGAGAGGGTGGCGAGAAACTATAGAGAGGGTGAGGAGAGGGAAATGAATGAGTGTAAAGAGCGGGAGGAGAGACAGGCGAACGAGCGCAATGAGCGAGAGGCGAGAGGTACGAATGAGCGCAAAGAGCGGGAGGTGAGGATGGCTGAGAGTATTGCGAGAGAGGCGGAGTTAGCTGACCAGAGTATCAGGGAGGATAGAGAGAGAGAGAGAGCGGGCAAATGCTTGCGGGATGATATGCATACCCGGTTGAGGGGGTTAATGGAGTACCAAGCGAAGCAAAAGCGCCAGTTAGAACTGGCAAAAATGGGTTTATCGGAGAGTGAGGCTGGTTCGGGTAGTATTTATGAGGAACCAGAGGTGATGGAAACCTTGATGTTAATACCCCACTTACAGGTACCGGACGACAGACCCAACCTGGCCGACCCGACCTGGTGTGACTGTACGGGCGGGGGGGGGGGGGGGGGTAATAATAATAATACGTTTGAGGGAGTTAATATTAAGGGGGGTAGTGACTTTTCTGACGACGAATTTTTGAAACATATCCTATCTGATGGAGAAATTCATGCTGAATCCAAATATGGAAACCATTTTTCCATATCTTGCTTAGTTTTCGAGATATCTGGGATAGAATATACTGGCTTTCTATATATCGCGATATAGGTAAAGGTGATGGAAGTTTGGGGTTTGCATTCAATTTCTGCAAATTTATGTGATCAGTGGTGCCAATTGGATGTCTCCACGAGAAAGAGCACAAAATTTTAATTAAGAAGGTATTTCTTTATTATTATTGGACCGACTTGAGACAACTTCAAGTCTCCAGAATGAAGACTGTGCGAATAAGTGACTCTGCAGTCTTTGCGGGATTACACGGAATAGACTTATCGGTCATCGGAGATCTTCAAAATGTATAATCTCCAGTTCTAGTGGTCGTACGAAGTTCGTTTTAGGCTCATTCAAAAGCTCTTTTCTTAGAGAACAATGTTACCATTTGATTTAAGACAAAATGGTTGTGAAGCAACATAACATGAATTTGGGTAAAATATGCCTTGCAATATTTGTTCAAGTTATGATTGCTTTCGAATGAGCCCAAAGCGAACTCTGTACGACCACTAGAACTGGAGATTATACATTTTGAAGATCTCCGATGACCGATAAGTCTATTCCGTGTAATCCCGCAAAGACCACAGAGTCACTTATTCGAGTCCCGTCTTCATTCCGGAGACTTGAAGTTGTCTTATAAACTGATCAGTAGCTCCAATAATCTTAAAAAAATACCTTCTTAATTAAAATTTTGTGCTCTTTCTCGTGGAGACATTCAATTAGGATCACTGAGCACAGACAATGGCAGAAATTGAATGCAAACCCCAAACTTCATCTCCTTTACCAATATCGCGATATATCGGAGCCAATATGTTCTATCCCAGATATCTCGAAAACTAAGCAAGATATGGGAAAACGGTTTCCATATTTGGATTCAGCATAAAATTCTGCATCGGATAGGATATGTTTCAAAAATTCGACTTTTTGGTCAGAAAATGCGCTACCCCCCTTAATAGTACCGTAATAGATAACCCTAATACTAACCAAAACTTTCTTGCAGGAAATAATATTTTACCCGGTAGTAATAATCCTAATGTTGGTGTACAAAATAATTTAAATAATAATATAAATAATGTAGGGCAAAATAATTCAAATAATTTAAATAGTAATAATTCAAATAACAATATAATAAATAACGCTGGAGGAGATAATCAAAATAATATAATTAAAGCAGCAAACTAGCAAGGCAAGACTGTTAACGGTGCAATTAATACAACCATAGGGGGAACAAGCGATATGCCCAATGAGGGCCTACAAGGCCACACAGTTATGCTGGGAGGAGTGGGGGTGAATAAACCCAGTGAGGGTAGAGATAACGCGTCGACTAGAGGGGAGCGTGGGGGCGAAGTAAGAGGTGACGTGTGAGGGGGGGGGGGGGCAGAAAATGTCCCACAAGCGTCGACGGGTAATGTGCGCAGTGAGTTGAGTGAACCGTGACACCCGACGGCGGGCGAGAGGGGGGGGGGGGGGGGAGAGAATGTCCCACGAGCGTCGACGGGTATTGTGGCGGTGAGTTGAGTGAACTGTGGCACCGAACGGCGGGCGAGAGGGGGGGGGGCAGACAATGTCCCACGAGTGTCGGTGGACAATGCGCGCAATGAGTTAAGTGAGCCATGGCACCCGACGACAGAGGATAGTAGGGGGACTGCAAATATCCCCAGGGCCATCCAACCGGGCAGAGGGAGAGACGTTGGCGCCGTGAGCGGGCCAGTGAGAAAATGTCGAGCCCAGTCGAAAGATGGAAGAAGAACAGTGGAGTTTATCCAGGAGGTCGAAGCGAGATCTCTCGAGGGAGAACACTATACTGGAATCGGACGAGGCGAGGAGAAGCGAGGAAGTGTTGCTACGAACAACCGGAGGGGAAGGACGGACAGTGAACCATCAGTAGTCGAGATGGAGAAAGAGAGCTGGTGGGGTCGTACTCGGGAGATTGCTGTCGACCCGGAGAAACACAACCTGGTGAAATATACCACACACTGGGAGAGGTGGTACAAAGTGTACCGGTACGAGGATGAAGAGAGGAGAGGGGATCAGAGAGAAACTTCCCGTCAGAACGTAGCTGCCGATCAAGAATATGGTAGCCGCGGGGAGGACTTCTTGGAATACTCGAGAAGATTAAACTTCGGTCCGGAAGGACACAGGCAGAATGCAGGACATACTGTAGGCCTTACTGCACATACTGTACTATAGGCCATGCTGGGAGAGATAGTGTAGGTAATAGGGTAGCACGGGCGATGGGATTGACCCGGAGATTGCGGCGTACATACCGGTCGGTATGCATGAAGTGGATAGGCCTATTCCGGTACCTGCCCACCAGTATGACTATAACATGCAGGGATATAATATATACCCAGGGGAGGAGGTGGGTAGTGCCGATATGTGTATGGGCCCCAACATGATAACATCAACCCCAGTACCAAACATAACTACTACTACTAGGATCGGCATGCTGCATTGCAGCTGCATTTTTAAGAATGCTGTGCCGGCTTGTCAACAAAATTGCACCGCCACAACTCCCTATCACCCATGACATTTGCTAGATCATCCGCATCTTTAAGGCCAGTGTCCTTTAAGATGCGTCTCAAGAAAGTCATGGGCTGTCCAACATGCTTATTTACTCCATGAGGCTGCCAAAGTACAAGATTATGCACTGGCTGGTCCTCACGGCGAAAGCAATGTCCTGCAAAGCGGAGGCGATTTTGTTCTAGTGTCAAGCTTGGGGGAACCAATGAGACACCTCCAATGTTATATAGTGTCTGGTTGGAGATGTGTGCATTGTACTTGACACAATGTACCCGGCGTAGCATTCTTGTGAATGTGCCATCCAGAGATTTGGTGTCCTCAGCAGTTAGAGCCCAGCATGGACTCCCGTAGAGGAGTACTGGAACTACTGCTGCTCTAAATAATCGGACCTTAAGTTTCCGATTAATTCTAGGTGACTTCCAAATCCTGGAAAGCCTATTCAATGCTGCCCATGCCTTTCCCTTACGTATTCGAAGGTCCTCACCTGACTTCCGGATCCATGATCCCAGGTAACAGAAGTCGTCCACATGCTCAAGCATACCATCCTTTGAGCTTATGCTCATCCGATCAGAGACTTGCTGAGGACTTTCAAAGTTAACTGTCAGAATTTTGGTCTTCCTGGAGTTAATAAAAAGACCAACACTAGAAGCAGCATGTTCTAATGAGCTGAGGAGCCGCTGGGCTCCCTCTAATGATTCTGAGAGTACTCCTAAGTCATCAGCAAAGTCTAGATCAGTTAGGTACTTGGTAGGATTTCCTCGACTTCTGGAGCCAGTAGGTGGAGTTATCATCACCCCATCATCATTATGATGATCTAAGGACATGCGTAGAACATAGTCAACCACAATAATGAACAAGAATGGTGCAAGTGTGTCTCCTTGGAGGACGCCCCATAACACTTCAAATGGTTCTGTGTCACCGTCAACAGTAGACACAAATGTTGTCGAACCATCGTATACTGATCTGATTGCTGCAATAATTTCATCAGGAATCCCATATAATGAAAGTATGCTGAACATACGTGAGCGAGAGACTGAATCAAAGGCCTTGAAGAAGTCAACAAAGATAACAGCCAGATGCCTGTCTTTCTTTTTTGATAACTCTTCAATTATCCTTCTAAGTGCCAAAATGGGCTCCATGGTCCCACGACCTTTACGGAACCCATTCTGATTTCCACGTAGCAGTCTCTCAATGGGATCCCTGATGCGATTTAATAGAATTCTATTGTATAGTTTTGCAGCAATCGAGATCAATGAGATTCCCCGAAAAGAACCATAGAGTGTTAGGTTGCCCTTCTTGGGAACTGGCACCAACTTATTTGTTTTCATTTCTTGTGGGACTCTTGTTGTACGGTACATGTCTACTATGATGTGATAGATGAGCTTTAAGTCCTTAGCTGGTGGGGGGGGGGGGGGGGGCAGGGTGACATTCCCCTATTACAGTATCAGCAATACACGCTGCCAAGAACAAAAATCCCAAACCCCTCAGACCCAAATAAGTCGTGCGACATGGAGATATGGAGGGGACCATTACCCCCGATGATATATCCAACGCAAGGAAAGTCGACGGGCCCAAAGGGTGAACCGCACCCAACAGCAAGGGAGTCTGTATATCTACCATCAAGCGCGCTAGAAGTAGAAGCGATGGGAATGGCAACATTCATCGACATGTTGAAGACTAGGATTGAGCTGCCACCAGTGGAGCCCTTCAAATTCGATGGTAGTAAGCCGGAGGAATATCTGCAATTCCGGCGTATGTACAGCAATGAAATCTTAATGAAGAACTTAACACAGGCGGAGTGCCTTAAATACTTACGAGTCTACACAGGGGGGCCAGTGAGACAATACCAAGGTATTGAAGGAGGATTCACGACTGCATGGCGAGCCCTGGACAGGGAATACGGGCATCCTGCGAAGATTATCTGACAAACCTTAAGGGGAATAACATCAGGCGGACTACAGGATAACCCTGTCAGCATTAAAACCTTCGCGGATAAAGTTGAAAAGGCTTTGATAGTATTAAAGACTCTGGATGCACCTTATGAACTCAATGCATCAAACAACATCACTACAATAGCGCAGGCACTACCGATCTGGCTGAGAAACAAGTGGAGAAAGATCGCTTTCTAAAACCCGGGAGAAGAAAGGTGCGTAGCCAGGGCTGGAGGAGATGTCGAACTTCCTTAACTATGAAGCGGAATTGATTACAGATCCAGTCTACAGCGAGGACAGTTTGGGGAAGGTGCCGAAAACTGAATACATCAGGCCTAAACCCGAACAGAGTGCGGCGAATGCACTACCAAAAATAAGACAATCACTACCGTACGCGGCAACTCAGGGGACTTGTAGTCCACAAGCAGCTGGTAACAGGGCCACACCATGGCAGGGACAGAAACAAAACAACAACACAAACAAACACAATCCTAATACCCCCAGTAGGCTGAGTCCAAATAACCAACACACCAAACCGCTAGATATGAATCTACGCACGATACGTGAAGCGCTATACAAGGAACGCTACAATCCCAACCACAAATGCCAATTTCATAAAAACGGATTCCACAAGACCATGAACTGCAAGCATTGGCAGGCGTAACTTAAACAAGATCGGGTAGCCTACACTGGTTCAAATGGAATATGTCATCGATGCGCGGTAGGAGGACACAGATTCGCCACATGCAAGGAAACACCAGTAAAATGAGGGCGAGCGGTCAGTCACGACATTAATGTTGGTCGACAGCGGAGCAGCGTTCACACTAGCGGAAAGTTGGGTGACCGATAGATATAGGGTTGAGGACGAACCAAGCAAAATGGCGGTAACCACTATCTCGAGTATCCACCACTATCTCGAGTATCTCGGGTAACCACTATCTCTATCTCGGTCTTGAGGATTATAACGGGGCGTTGCAAAATATCAGTGATAACACCAGGTGCGATTATGGGGCGACCATCGATCCCATTCAAATAATAGAATCGATTAATATAAACGCCTGGTGGCCCACAAAGATTGAGGTCGAGCAATACTGGTTCCTGGTTGATATTGATTTCTCCTGAACTGGATGTCCCAAAAGTATCTCTCATAGTCGGTATGGATTGCCCGACAGCCCACGAAAGACTATAGACCATATTCGGAGAGGATAGGGAGCGAGACCCGATGGCGATTCTCACGCCATTCGGATGGACACTCAGCGGCCCAATTAAGACTAGAATTCCGTTTAGTGTGTCGGAATTCTCAGGGTGCATGTTTGCTGGCACAATGAAGGAAAGGGAGGACGAAGGAGCAGAGGAGCAACTCAAGAGGCTGCTGCAGCAGGACTTTGAGGGGTTGTAGGAGACCGAGGTCGGGACTTCGGTAGAGGACAAGCAGGCGCTGGAGAGTGTGAAGAACTCGATGAAGTGTGAAGGGGGGCGGTATACCATAGGGATGGTATGGAAACAACCGAAGTTACCGCTACCAGATAACAAAAGGACGGTCTTGACGAGGCTTTGAAAGTTGAAAGAAACACTCAAACGGAGCCCCGAAAAGGATGAGTACATCCACAAGACGATCAAGAAATATGTGGACAGAGGATGGGCCGTGGAGTTACTGGTCAATGAACCAAACACGGACAGGACCTACTATTTGCCACTGCATGTGGCTTTGGACCCTAAGAAGGGCAAACTACGGATGGTGGTCGACGCGTCGGCCAAGACTAACGGAAAGAGCTTGAATGACTACCTGCTGGAAGGCCCCAACATTTACAACTCGGGGATAGAGGTCCTGTTGAGATTCAGAAATGGAAGGCACGCCTTCACGTGCGATATCGAAGGCATATTCAACCAGGTCCGAGTGATGGAAGAAGACAGCAATAGTCAGCGCTTCCTGTGGTACAACGGAAACGAGGAACCGTCGGAGATACCGATGTACAAGATGGTAGTGCAGAACATGGGGGCCAAATCGTCCTCGTTCACAACAACTACAGCTGTGAGAGACACAGTGGAGGGTAAGGAAGGAGAATACAGTGGGAAGGCGATCGACATGATTCGACGCGAATTCTATATGGACGATGGGATGGGATCTTGAAACACGGTTGAAGAAATACTCGAGATAGGACGCAAAGTTCGCGACATCCTAAAAGGATCCGGGTACAACTGCACAAAATTCAAGTCCAATTCCAAGGAATTTATGGAGGCCATAGAAGATAAACAACTGGAGACAACGATGGACAACCCCACAATGGCAAAGGGACAGATTATGGCGGATAAGAGGATGGAGTCGCAGCAAAAGGCACTAGGGATCGTATGGAACCGGGAGACAGATGAGTTGGAGTATCAACTAAGTCAAGAGGGCGCCGAAATCCATACCAAAGGAGGCTATGTGTTGTACATAGCAAGGATATACAATCCCCTAGGCCTGGCATCCCCTTTGTTAGTCACGGGGAAACAAATACTAAAGAAGGTGTATAAGTTGAAGGACGATTGGGATGCGGAGATCCCGGAGGATTAAGTAGAAAGTGGAACAAGTGGACGGGGAGCCTAGAGGAAATGGGGACGTACAGTATGCCACGCGTATACTTCCCGGGCGGAGACATGACAGATCTGGACCTACATATGTTTTCCGACGCATCCTTGGAAGCATATGGAGCGGCACTTTATTTGGTACAGCGAAAGGGGGCTCATAAGCCCAGGCTTGTGTTTAGTAAAGCAAAGTCGACGTCACCAGATTCAGCATCGGTGCCGAAACTCGAGCTAACGGCTGCGAGGTTAGGAGTAAGGGCAACAGCATACTTGATGGACACCATACCCGGCATAGTGATGAAGAGGATGAGTTCAGGGTGATGCCGCCGATAGAGAGAATTGCGGCCCCAGCAGGGTAAGAGGAGGAGTACAAGTTCGGGGCGATGCTGCCGATAGCGAGGATCGGCAACTCGTATACGGACTGGGCGGGTGGGGGGGTGGTGACGGCCAGCGGGGCGAGGGCCTTCTGGGACAAACCCGGTAAGTGGGCCTGGGAGCACAGGGAGCCAGCAATGGATTTTGCGGTGAGTACGATCAGGTTGGGCGAGCAACCGGGAACGGCACCACAGGTAGTGTTTGGGGAAACAATGCCGAGGGTGGAGGAGGACATCGACATGGGTAGGGAGCACAGAATTCAGATGTTTGCCTACCAGCGGCTCCATAGACCCAGGAGGCCACGCGGAGCCGAGGACAACTTGGGGCGGGACATATTGGTACACGGCTGCGATTACTGTGGGAGAGTAACCCACCAGCAAAAGAGCTGTCTGTACCGTTTCCAGAAGGGGACAGCCTGTCTCTACTGCCGCGAGTCAACCCATAAGATGGGTGCATGTCCGAGGTTGCACAACTGATGCTCAAAGTGCTACTTCCGAGGGCAGTTTGAGCGCCAGTGCGATTGGATGGACAATGAGGATAAGTTCCGGATCTTCGAGGAGTGGGCTGACGTCAGAGTCATGACACGACAAAGGATGAAGGCCCAGGAGTTCCGGTGGGGCTTCTTTAGTATCAACGCGGAAGCCCACCGGGAGATTACCAAGAGGAGTGAGGTGAATGGATTACCATTCACGTATTAGGAGGTAGCGACAGCGGTATCGTATGGAGGAGTCAATAACACTCAGAGATACCTAGACAGATGGTCGCCAGAAAATAGAATCGAATTCAGGGACTTTCTGGCAGAGCATGTACCGTGGACGATGAAAATGATCCCATGGGACGCTACCAGAGGGAAACAGGAGGGACACTCAATGGGACCACCTGCAAAGCGATACTGGGAGTTGATAACACCTGCGCCCAAAGAACCAACGACAGCGCTTAGTAAGACGGTATCAGCAAGGATGAGGAGCCTCAAGGAGGATAAACAGGAGGGAAGGAAACGGCCCAGGCAAGATGATGATAGGGGCAAAGAACTCAGGTGGTTCCCGAAGATGGGAGGAGCGAACTAGAACTCAGGAACAGGGGTGTGGGTGTGTCTGGAAGGCACCATATGTAGGAAAGTGTACAAACTCCTAAGTGCAATTAACCAAGTGCAATTAGTATGTACTTACGTAAAAATAATTAATTAATACCGAATATAATCACTGTAAGTACTATAGTCAGTCATATATAACCTTTTCCAACCTGCTACTGGGATTGGGGACCAATTGACTAAGACAGGAGGATGAGACATTAGACGGATCCCATTTCTCAAGTGTGACCGCACTAATGAGAATGTGGGAGCATGACAGGAGGGCACGGAGAGTGAGAATAAAATATATCGGTTGAGTATAGGGGAATGGGGGAAGTATGGGGAGGAGGTGTTGGGATGTGAGGAAGTGAAGGAAGTGCGAAATTCAAGTGTGGGGAGTGAGCATGGAGGAGGATGAGTCCCAAAGAGACTGGTGAGAGAGGAGGGGGCAAAGGTCCATGAGGAAAATTTGAGGAAAATTGTGTGAAGTGTGAGGACAATGATCTCAAACAAAGACACCAGATACCTTGGTGCAACATAGCGAGTGATTGTACCAAGGATGGGTAGTGATAACAGACCCATGGGGGCCGGTCTGGAAAGCCGACCCCGAGAAGAAAACTCCACCCCACATCCAATATTAGATTGGATTCCAGCGGAATTGAAGCGCACTTAAAGTTGATGCTATCTTCTAGCATCAACGGGAAGATAGCATGGGGGGAAGTGTAAGCGGATTCAATTCCCTACATTACCCACCGAAAATGGGACCAGTGGCATTTTACCAATATAGTTGGCGATGTGACATTACCAATAATAATCTCACCTCATAACCACCAGTCCACCAGTCCCGTCACATGAATGTTCTACCAACTCTGATAATTGCCTTATTGATGCTAGCTGCACAAACAATAATGGTAGTTTTACATGTGCATGCAATTCTGGCTATTCTGGCAATGGTCTTTCATGCAATGGTAAGCAAATATCATCTTATATTACCAAAACAATATAAAGTCGATTTATCTTGTTAACTTAAGCCTATATTATCTATGCCATATGGCTTTGCTATTTTTTGCAAATTGGATTTGTAATAATTTAATTAATTCCTCTATTATGTGCTTCAGATATTGATGAATGTTCTACCAATTCTGATAATTGCCATATTGATGCTAGCTGCACAAACAATGATGGTAGTTTTACATGTGCATGCAATTCAGGTTATTCTGGCAATGGTGTTTCATGCAATGGTAAGCAAATATCATCTTATATTACCAAAACAATATAAAGTCGATTTATCATGTTAACTTAAGCTAATTATCTATGCTAATTGCTAATATCATTTGATGTTTTTGCAATTTTAATTTGTGTTTATATTATTTAATAAACCCCTATATTTATTTTTCAGACATTGATGAATGTTCTAACAATAGCGATAATTGCCATATTGATGCTAGCTGCACAAACAGTGATGGTAGTTTTACATGTGCATGCAATTCTGGCTATTCTGGCAATGGTGTTTCATGCAATGGTAAGCAAATATCATCTTATATTACCAAAACAATATAAAGCCGATTTATCATGTTAACTTAAGCCAATTATCTATGCTAATTGCTAATATCATTTGATGTTTTTGCAATTTTAATTTGTGTTTTTATTATTTAATAAACCCCTATATTTATTTTTCAGATATTGATGAATGTTCTACCAATACTGATAATTGCCACATTAATGCTAGCTGCTCGAACAATGATGGTAGTTTTACATGTGCATGTAATTTAGGCTATTCTGGCAATGGTGTTTCCTGCAATGGTAAGCAAATAAATATTATATTATATTTCGATCTACTGGTTTGTCAGTAGAGGAGGTGGAAAAATTCTACCATTGTCTACAAGCAGCTACTGGTGGAGAGGATCACCACTCATTCTTATCTTTCCTAGGTGACTTTAATGCCAGTCTCCATCTATCCTCAACTTTACCATGTGTCAACAGCAATAAATGGGATTTTTCTCCAGCTTGACTTCGACTGGACCCCATTAGCTTGAAAAGCGGTAGTCTCACCATGACCTACTAAATATACGACCATGAAAGCTGTATTCTACCTACTAAATTTATTGGCACACGTTTTTAAAATAATTTATTTTATTTTATTTTATTAGGATTTTATAATAAAAGATTTCTAGAACATTTTTTTATGATTCGTTTCAATAGTCTGAAGTATAATAATTTAATAATTTAATATTTTATATTTTTTATATTTAATATAATTTTTAAACAACGTACGTAAATAACTAATTTCATATATTATTGGTAGATACCTCTAGTTCCGCCAAGGCCATTGTAATACGATATCTCCATGTATTACGCTGGCCTTGGTTCCACCCCGTCAGTAGGCCTACTACTTACGCCATCCCCTGTAATAGGCCTATGGCCTATAGTGTCTTAATTCAATGGATTGCTCCCCTATGTCTGTTGTTGATGTATTATCACTGAGTTATGTATTATCATCACTGAGATATGAATTATCACTGCTGAGTTATATATTATCACTGAGTTATGTATTATCACTGAGTTATGTATTATCACTGAGTTATGTATTATCACTGAGTTATGTATTATGACTGAGTTGTGTATTATCAATGAGTTATGTATTATCAATGAGTTATGTATTATCAATGAGTTATGTATTATCAATGAGTTATGTATTATCAATGAGTTATGTATTATCTCTGAGTTATGTATTATCACTGAGTTATGTATAATCACTGAGTTATGCATTATCACTGAGTTATGTATTATGACTGAGTTATGTATTATCAATGAGTTATGTATTATCACTGAGTTATGTATTATCACTGAGTTATGTATTATCACTGAGTTATGTATTAGCACTGAGTTATGTATCATCACTGAGTTTTCATTATCACTGAGTTATGTATTATCACTGAGTTATGTATTATCACTGAGTTATGTATAATCACTGAGTTATGTATTATCACTGAGTTATGTATTATCACTGAGTTATGTGTTAGCACTGAGTTATGTATAATCACTGAGTTTTCATTATCACTGAGTTATGTATTATCACTGAGTTATGTATTATCACTGAGTTATGTATAATCACTGAGTTATGTATTATCAATGAGTTATGTATTATCACTGAGTTATGATTATCACTGAGTTATGTATTATCACTGAGTTATGATTATCACTGAGTTATGTATTATCACTGAGTTATGTATTATCACTGAGTTATGATTATCACTGAGTTATGTATTATCACTGAGTTATGTATTATCACTGAGTTATGATTATCACTGAGTTATGTATTATCACTGAGTTATGTATTATCACTGAGTTATGTATTATCACTGAGTTATGTATTATCACTGAGTTATGTATTATCACCCAGTTATGTTTTATCACTGAGTTATACATTATCACTGAGTTATGTATTATGACTGAGTTATGTATTATCACTGAGTTATGTATTATCACTGAGTTATGTTTTATCACTGAGTTATGTATTATCACTGAGTTATGTTTTATCACTGAGTTATGTATTATCACTGAGTTATGTACTGGTGGTATTCAAGGGAAGACAGTAAAATACTGCCTTTCTCAATTTAATTGGATATTTTGGTATTCTTAGAACTCACTACGACTTTGTTACTGCCTAAAATATTTGTGGAAACATTACGGGCAGTCGCAAGGGCGGAAATAAGCGAACTGAAACTATTATACCTCTAGACACCTTTTATATCTTTTTGGAGCGGTAAAACCTTTTGTTTGGCTGGGGTTGAGATGGGTGAATTACTCGAGTTAATATTCATCTCGTGTCAGGTGTGGATTTTACAGAAATTTCTAAAGAATCTACTTTCTGTAGGCCCTGTGTTATTTGGATAACTTCCATTGTTGAGAGTTCAAGGATTCAAGGTGTCCCTTTGTTATTTTTGATGGCAGAATTGTCTCCTCTGCTAATCTGCCGTCTGTCTGATTGGGTTTGTGGCTTTTGCTGAAGTGCCCAACGCAACGGTTGGCAGAGAATATTATATTGCACCAAAGATATTAAACTGTTATTAGATTTTCCATAGGAAACTGTTTAATGGCATTATTCCCAGTAGTGAGTTTATACTTCGACTGAATATTGGCTCCACCGACAGCAGCGGTATGAATAGTATTGGTTAAACTATTAACCATATTAACTATAACCTATTAACTATAGTATATTAACCTATTATATATAACCTATTAACTTTAATATTGGTTAACCTATTAAACCAGGGGGTGTGGTCAATATGACCCCCCGTCGTTTTTTGTTATAACTCTGAAACAAATGCAGATCTGAATGCTGATCTGGGAATCTTAAATTTTATGACTTTTCCTAAAAATCTATTGTCTTCCTAAAAGTGAAAACCGTTTTCAAATGTATTGGGAAGACTTTTTTGAGACGTTTTTTGAAAATTGTATTACATATATAATTTGATTATATAATTATGTAATTTGATCATAATATGATTTGTAACATCTCTATTTTTGACTTACACCGGTTTTTTGGTGTTTGCAATTGGATGGAATTCATATAAATTAATTTAGAAATTTCAAACTTGTTTTTTTTTTGGCGGTTGCCAAATTTTGGTGCCAGTACCAAATTTTTAAATATGTCAATTTAGTAAATTGATTGTTTGAACATATTTTTTTGCGCAATAGGGGTATTTTGGGGTTCTGATTTCGATGGAATATATACGTGAAGCACCAGGCGTATCAAACTTGTAGTTTTCGGTAATGTGTGCAAAATTTGGTGCCAGCACGAAATTTTGAAAATTTATTCAACAGTTCAATTGCTTGTGTCAACTTATGTCTCGCGTTTTAGAGGTTTATGGCGGTTCTGAATTCAATGGAATAAATAATTATCTAACTACACATCTCAAACTTGTATTTTTCGGAAGAGGGTTCAAAATTTGGTGCTAGAACCAATTTTTGAAAACCATCAAATATATCAATTGATGGTGTCACCCTGTTTCTTGCGTTTTACGGGTTTGTGTGGGTTCTGAATATAGTAAAATTGTTGGAATAAGTAATAATTGCATAAGAGTTTTCAAACTTGTATTTTTCGCCGGTGAACGAAAATTGTTGTGCCAGCACCAAATTTTTGAAGAAAAGCAAATTGATCAAAAGATAGTATCATCCTGTTTCTTGCGTTATACGGGTTTATGAGGGTCCTGAATCCGATGAAATCAATAAAAACAGCACTGGACATCTCAAACTTGTACTCTTTGGTGGTGGGTTTAGATTAGAAAAGTATTCCATTAGAATCAGCGCCCCAGAAAACCTATAAATGTGAATTTATAGCATCGTATAAGTGAATTAAAAATGTTGTGTTCAAACTGAAAAGGGCTGGTTACATGTTTTTTTAATTTTTTGCCTACGTAAATGACTAAAACAGCCATTTATAGTAATTAGATCTAATTTAAATATTTTCCAATTGAATTTGCGCCCCAGAAAACTTTTATTGAAAAACAATTAACCGAGAATTATAAATTTCAAATTTTAGGAAAATTGTTCACCACTTGTAATTTTGGTGCTGCCATATTTGAATATATTGAAATATATTGAAATTATTGTTATAGAAATAATTATTATACTATAAACTTCTTGTATTATCTGAATCCCGAGGAAGTGAGTACTGTATTGATTTAATTTGAAAACCGAAAATGTTTCAAAACTTGACTAGAGCCACTTTTTAGTTTGAGTAAGTTTGAGCTGGCTGCGTCTTTCTGATTTCTCAACTCTTACCTCCCGAAATTCTACGTTGACTATCATTAAATATGGGTTTAACAGCGTCATGGTTTCTGGAATACTAATGTGCAAATTTTCCTGATATATCAACAAAAGGTAGTCTGGAGAGTGGAGATATTCTAGGTTGGGGTAACGTATTTTATTTTTAGTTGTGCTATATAATAATGCATATACAATAGTTGTCGTTGTTGTTGTATACTTACCGGTATATCTGATAATTATAGTAGGGGTGCCGCTTATTCTCAGTAATTATCAGAGAACATTATTTGTTTTGCTGCCTCTGTGCGTTATATATTCTATATACAAACGGAGTTTTAGAGAATAATAGAATTTGTTATTATTATATTATATTATATATATACATATATATATATATATATGTATATCACATGCAGCCATAATGCCGGTTTTACCCGATTGGGTAAAGTCTTATGGCTGCATCATATATAAGACAATGGCCTTATGGTCACAAAAATGGCCTTATGGTCACATGCAGCCATAAGAAATGACCGGCCTTATGGCTTCATATTTCACGATAGGGAATTGGAGGAACCATATATCTGGCACAATTGGCTATATAAATTATGTTATATTATATATTTAGCTGAAACTTTTATTTGTTTAAATGACTTATGGCTACATGGAAATAATTTACCCTGCAGCGATAAGGCCATTTGCGCCCACTGTGGGCTTATGGCTGCAAATTAAATGGTAAAATAAAACATGCAGCCATAAGCAATCAGGTAATAGATGGACTTTATAGCTGGCTGTATGATTTATTTTATCTTTGTTCGTATCTCTTGAGATTTTCATGAAAAATTTGACAAAATATTTCTACAATCATATTTCAAACAAATTGAAAGAGAATTGAAATTATGGGTTTCTATGCCAAATTTGTTTTGCTTAAGAGGCTTAACCTTTTTAGACAAATAAATGTTAATGTTAAATTAATGACAATGTCATAGGTAGGTGAAAATGGCCTCACGACATATCTTTTATTTCTCGAGTTATAATACTGTAGCTAGCTAGCTGTCTTTTCATGTCCATCATGTTGGTTTGTCCATCAAAATGTTAGACGGCATACCAACAATCTAAAATAGAACACCGACGACGTTGTTCTAAAATATTCGCCATTATATGGGATTTCCTGGACGAAATTTTTTGTCTGTCTGAACATCAATACTGACATAACATACAAACAGTTACATTGCTGCCAATCAATAATGCTAACATCGGAAATGAAATCCGAGACCAGGTCAACCTCATAAGATTTTAACTATGTGGTGCGATATAATATCTTTTAACATACGGATTGACAGACAAACGGAAAGACAGACAGAAAGTTGAGATGCCACCAAACATGAAAAATTATATCGAAAATAAGACAGACACCAAGAAAATGGAATCAGGACAATTCAATCCCGGTCAATTCGGTCCCTTTAATTTAGTGTTTTGGGACCTAATTGACGGGATACTGACTTAGAAAATTCGGTCCCATAACATACATATTTAATGGGACCAAATTTTCCAGGACCAAATTAAATTAAATTAAGCTATTGATTTAATACGTTTTTATTCTTGAATTTATACATATTAATATTATGCTAACTAAGTATATAAATATTTGTAATTAAATTTTCATATTAAATTGTTTTTGGTCCGAATTATATTTCTATCAAGATACGGACTATTCGGTACCGGACAATTCGGTCCCAGACAATTCGGTCCCAGAAAATTCGGTCCTAGGAGAATTCGTTCCCGGACAATTCGGTACCGGACAATTCGGTCCCAGACAATTCGGTCCCAGAAAATTCGGTCCTAGGACAATTCGGTCCCGAACAATTCGGTACCGGACAATTCGGTCCCAGACAATTCGGTCCCAGAAAACTTGCTTTGTAGGGTGATATATGATATTTTGACAGTCAAACAGTCAAGGTGACATAAAACATGAGAATTGATATTGGAATGAAATCAGAGAACAATAAAACGCACGTATCGAATTTTTTTGTTTTGCGGTGTGTTAAAATATATTTTGACTGACATATTGACAGATAAACGGACAGACGTATAAACTGTAAAATTGTTGCCAAACATTGAAACTGATACCGCAAATGAATTCAGAGTCCAAAAACAGATATTCCCATGATTTAAGCTTTATAGGGTGTCATATTGTATTTTGACAGACAGATTGACAGACAAACGGACAGACTTACAAACTGTAAAATTGCTGCCAAACATTGAAACTGATACCGTAAATGAAGTCAGAGTCCAAGAAAACTGACATTCACAGGATTTTAGAATTTGCAGGGTGTCATATTGTATTTTGACAGACAGATCGACTGATAAACGGACAGACAAACAAACAGTTCAATTGCTGCCAAACATGAAATCTGATACACTAAATGAAGTCAGAGTCCAAGAAAACAGACATTCCCGGGATGTTAGCTTTGTATGGTGTCATATCGTATTTTGACAGACAGATTGACAGACAAACGGACAGACTTACAAACTGTAAAATTGCTGCCAAACATGGAAACTGATACCGTAAATGAAGTCAGAGTCCAAGAAAACTGACATTCACAGGATTTTAGAATTTGCAGGGTGTCATATTGTATTTTGATAGACAGATCGACTGATAAACGGACAGACAAACAAACTGTTCAATTGCTGCCAAACATGAAATCTGATACACTAAATGAAGTCAGAGTCCAAGAAAACAGACCTTCCCGGGATGTTAGCTTTGTATGGTATCATATTTTATTTTGACAGACAGATTGACAGACAAACGGACAGACTTACAAACTGTAAAATTGCTGCCAAACATGGAAACTGATACCGTAAATGAAGTCAGAGTCCAAGAAAACAGACATTCACAGGATTTTAGAATTTGCAGGGTGTCATATTGTATTTTGATAGACAGATCGACTGATAAACGGACAGACAAACAAACTGTTCAATTGCTGCCAAACATGAAATCTGATACACTAAATGAAGTCAGAGTCCAAGAAAACAGACACTCCCGGGATGTTAGCTTTGTATGGTGTCATATTGTATTTTGACAGACAGATTGACTGACAAACGGACAGACATACAAACTGTAAAAATGCTGCCAAACATGAAACTGATACCGTACATGAAGTCAGGGTCCAAGAAAACAGACATTCCCGGGATTTTAGCTTTGTATGGTGTCATATTGTATTTTGACAGACAGATTGACTGACAAACGGACAGACATACAAACTGGACAATGCTGCCAAACATGAAAACTGACACGGTAAATGAAGTCAGAGTCCAAGAAAACAGACATTCTCAGGATTTTAGAATTTGAAGGGTGTCATATTGTATTTTGACAGACACATCGACTGACAAACGGACAGACATACAAACTGTTCAATTGCTGCCAAACATGACAACTGAAACAGTAAATGAAGTCAGAGTCCAAGAAAACAGACATTCCCGGGATTTTAGCTTTGTATGGTGTCATATTGTATTTTGACAGACAGATTGACTGACAAACGGACAGTCATAATAAACTGTTCAATGCTGCCAAACATGAAAACTGATACGGTAAATGAAGTCAGAGTCCAATAAAACAGACATTCCCAGGATTTTAGCTTTGTAGGGTGTCATATTGTATTTTGACGGACAGATCGACTGACAAACGGACAGACGTATACAAACTGTACAAATTCTGCCAAACTTGAAAACTGATACCGTACATGAAGTCGGAATTTAATAAAACAGACTGTAAAGGCTTTTGCGGATCTAGCTAGTTATTTTCCCCGCAAAGTACTCTACATAACTAGCGATCTTATGTCGCAATAAGCCAAAATCCTCTTGATACAGTGTAGTTACCATGACGACATCTAACAGCTGATATGTACACGTGTAACTTTTTCTTTGTTCTTTGTTCGTTCTTTGTTCGGTCGACCAATCAGAGCGTTTTTTGACTCTGTGTTGGAGATTGTATACAGAAACTTACGCAATTGAGTCAGTATGTATCTTTCTAAGCCCAGAACACCGGCTTAGGATTCTTCTGTACTTCTGTGGAAGTTTCAGACTTTAGCCAAACATTAGTAGGCTTTGGTCATAGAAACGTATAACTGTTATCAAATCAAACCAACTCAGTACATATGCATTATGCTTTCACCGCATTATTTCACTACTATTTATGGTTTATTCGGTTATTAATTATATCAGTTGATGGAATCTTGTTATATTTGGATAATATCGATAAATAATCAGAAAACCCCAATCTTCTTGATATACTGAAGGTTAGAGAGACCGGTTACATATAACAATTGCGACTTACATTAAAGTGGTTTTGGAGTGAATCTAATGCTATTTCATAGGCACTACATGTGTCGGTTGCTGTTCTCTTTATATGTGACTAAAATTAGTGAAGGTCGGCAGATCGGTGTGCAGCATTGTGCGGTAGTGTGCATGATTGTGACTGATAACAAAGCTTCTCCTAAAGAATGCGCTTTATACGTGAATCAATAGCCATCCCGTTGTGTTTAGTGTAAGTCATAACTCTGTTTACATACTTAGAGCGCCACGTCCTAAAGGAACTGTTGATATTTCCCGAAAGTGAATAATATTTGTCAGAAATTATATATTAACGATCAGTCGAATAATACAGTAGGCCTACACCGCAATAAGGTCAAAGCTTCCGAATCCAGTCTCCCGGGTATATCCAGTGGGTGAATGGTCGCGCATAGACTGGCTTCGGCTAATGTAGTGTATCAAATACTCGTCATAGGCTAAAGTCGATTTATAATCTAGAAGACATCTAAATTTGGCAGGTTAAACTGCTAAAGGTCTGAAAGCGCGAACACAGACATTCCCAAGATTTAAGCTTTATAGGGTGTCATATTGTATTTTGACAGACAGATCGACTGACAAACGGACAGACATACAAACTTTACAAATGCTGCCAAACATCAAAACTGATACCGTAAATTAAGTCTGAGTCCAAGAAAACAGACATTACCGTGATTTTAGCTTTGTAGGGTGTCATATTGTTTTTCGACAAACGAACAGATATACAAACTGTACAAATGCCGCCAAACTTGAAAACTGATATGGGAAATGAAATCAGTGATGAAAAAAACTACATATGGAAGATTTTAGCTGTCTG
This sequence comes from Nemertoderma westbladi, assembly GCA_032718475.1. NCBI lineage: Eukaryota > Metazoa > Xenacoelomorpha > Nemertodermatida > Nemertodermatidae > Nemertoderma > Nemertoderma westbladi. The sequence continues at coordinate 8,463 of JAUCBJ010005850.1, read as the reverse complement.
GTCTAATATATTGTATATGGATATGAGCCCCAGCAAATGTCGGTACACATATAGATTAATTGCTACAATCAGATAATAATTGATGAAACTTTTATACCCAATATTACTTCTACCTTTCTATTGGTATCAACAAACATCTATAACTACTACTACTACTAACGGCATGTTGCATTGCGGCTGCATTAATTATATCAAATATATTAAGAAAGATGTGTCGGCTTGTCGATAAAATTGCTCCACCTCAACTCCCTATCACCCATGACATTTGCTAGATCATCCGCATCTTCAAGTCCAGTGTTCTTTAAAATGCGTCTCAAGAAAGTCATGGGCTTACCACCATACATAGTCGTTCCATGAGGCCGCCAAAGCACAAGATTATGCACAGGCTGGTCCACACTGTGAAAGCAATGTCCTACAAGGCGGTGGCAGCTCAGTTCAAGCAAAAGCTTTCGGAGACTAATGAAACACTTCCGATGTTGTTCACAGTCTGGTTATGGAGATGTGTTCGTTCTTCTTGACACAATGACCCCGGCGTAGCATTATTGTGAATGTGCCATCCAGAGGTTTTATATACTCTGCAGTCAGTCAGAGACCAGCATGGACTCCCATCTAAGAAGGCTGTCTCTACTGCTGCCCTAAATAAACTCTAAAAGGTTCACGTGTGATATCAACAATTGGTACATTTGCAACAATATTATGCGAACTTTTCAGAGTTCTGGTGTTTTACTCTTAACGTAGTAAAGTACCGTATTGCAGCGTTGCGGCCTATAGGACGAACGTACTTATAGTTCTATAACTAACTATCACTAACTATATACCAACACTAACTTAGTAAATAATCTCTTAAACACGTCTGGATTCTTCTGCATAGCTTCATAGCAACCATTATATGCTAATTTTATAATTGTTTACCGTAACTTTGTTGTAATAACTGCAATTATTTAGTGATACAAATTAAATTGGATATGAATTACATCAATATTCCTAATTATTCCAATATCAAGTAATGAAAACTTTAAAAAAATCGGAATTACTCGAACTTTTCCAAGAATTATCTATTTAGATAAACCAGCCCCCACTACAATACAACTCTTTTCTGGAAAATAGTCTAAATAAAACGTGCAGCCATAAGCACTGGAACTTTCAATACAGTTGCATGCATTATTATAAATAATATTAGGTTTATTTTAAGTCTTATTATACTGTTATACGGTTACATATCATATTTCAACCTTAATTCAAGTGTCTCAATCTATTTAGATAAACCAGCCATTAAATGTAAACTCACGTCTGAGATAAAGTTTAAATAAAACATGCAGCCTTAAGCAATGGAGCTCTCTTATGGTTGCATGTTATATAATAATAATAATTATTATGTTTTTTTTATGTCATATTTTGGTCAATTAATAAATACAATATTATAAATGGTTAAATTAGTTAGTTAGTTGAATTATTTAAATGATTTAATCCCTTGAAAATATAAAAGAAATGAAAGTACAATAATTTTTAGTTACTAATTTTATCAAAGAGTCTGTTTAATTAATAACTGCAATGAATTGGTTTTATGGCTGCATGTTTTATATAATCTATAGTTAATTTTGAGAAAGGACAGGCGCCGTATTTTTAGTTCTCACTAACCACAGGTTGTCTGGCTAGATAACACAAACTTCACACTAAATATTAGTACAGAGAGACACAAGATCGACAAATGAGACGGTTGTAGTAGAAAGGGCACATCGCCCAAAGTTCAAAGCTTTAGAATACATCTCTGAAACTACCGGACTAATAGATCGAATGAGAAACGGACAGACGTATGCAAACTGTACAAATGCTGCCAAACATGAAAACTGATACCGTAAATGAAGTCAGAGTCCAAAAAAACAGACATTTCCAAGATTTAAGCTTTATAGGGTGTCATATTGTATTTTGACAGACAGATCGACTGACAAACGGACGACATAAAACTGTAAAAATACTGCCAAACATGAAAACTGATACCGTAAATTAAGTCAGAGTCTAAAAAACAGACATTTCCAAGATTTAAGCTTTATAGGGTGTCATATTGTATTTTGACAGACAGATCGACTGACAAACGGACGACATAAAACTGTAAAAATGCTGCCAAACATGAAAACTGATACCATAAATGATGTCAGAGTCCAAGAAAATAGACATTCTCAAGATTTTAGCATTTGTAGGGTGTCATATTGTATTTTGACAGACAGATCGACTGACAAACGGACGACATAAAACTGTAAAAATACTGCCAAACATGAAAACTGATACCGTAAATTAAGTCAGAGTCTAAAAAACAGACATTTCCAAGATTTAAGCTTTATAGGGTGTCATATTGTATTTTGACAGACAGATCGACTGACAAACGGACGACATAAAACTGTAAAAATGCTGCCAAACATGAAAACTGATACCATAAATGATGTCAGAGTCCAAGAAAATAGACATTCTCAAGATTTTAGCATTTGTAGGGTGTCATATTGTATTTTGACAGACAGAACGACTGACAAACGGACAGACATACAAAGTTTTCAAACGCTGCCAAATATGAAAACTGATACCGTAATTGAAGTCAGAATCCAAAAAAACATACATTCCCAAGATTTAAGCTTTATAGGGTGTCAATTGTATTTTGACAGACAGATCGACTGACAAACGGACGACATAAAACTGTAAGAATGCTGCCAAACATGAAAACTGATACCATAAATGATGTCAGAGTCCAAGAAAATAGACATTCTCAAGATTTTAGCATTTGTAGGGTGTCATATTGTATTTTGACAGACAGATCGACTGACAAACAGACAGAGGTATACAAACTGTAAAAATGCTTCCAAACATGACAACTGCTACCGTAAATTAAGTCAGAATCCAAGAAAGCAGAATTTCCCAGGATTTTAGCTTTGTAGGGTGTCATATTGTATTTTGACAGACAGATCGACATAAAACTTTACAAATGCTGCCAAACATGAAAATTGATACCGTAAATAAAATCTGAACTCTAGCTTTATAGCAACCATTATATGCTAAGTTTATGATTGTTTACCGAAACTTTGTTGTAATAACTGCAATTAATTAGTGATACAAATTAAATTGGATATTAATTACATCAATATTCCTAGTTATCCCAATAGCAAAATGAAAACTTTAATAAAATCGAAATTACTCGAACTTTTCTGAGAATAATATCTATTTAGATAAACCAGCCCCCACGAACTACATTACAAACTCTAGACTGGAATATAGTTTAATAAAATGTGCATGGAACTTGAAATAAGCACTGGAAATTTCAATGCGTTGCGTTGCATGTCTTATTTTAAATAATATTCGGTTTATTTTAAGTCTAATTACACTGTTATACGGCTGTATGTATATCATATTTCAACATTAATTCAAGTGCCTCAATCTATTTAGATATACCACCCATTGCATGTAGACTCATGTATGAGATGAAGTTTAAATAAAACATGCAGCTATAAGCAATGGAGCTGTCTTATGGTTGCATGTCATATTAGTGGATCCAACGATCATCTGCACTACAGAACGGCTTCTCAAAAAAAAACATAATTCGAAACTCGTATGGTGGAGGCCGACCGAAACAGAAAGTACAATAATACTTGTTTGCAGTGACTTATATTCATTCCTACAGCACGTGCGTAATACGTAATCCGTGTATTAGCTACTGGGTTTGGATGAAAACAACTCTAATAAGCAATCGGTTTCCAATACAATAATCTGCTTGACCTTTGATAAGTAATGTGATCCGCTAAACCACACAACTTTAATTAGCAATAATGGGATTTCCAGCTTGACTAAGTAATTATAATTTAGCTATCAGTACATCCGTTATTAGGAACCGAATCGTTGCTGACTGACTGACTAACTGACTAACTGAAATTTGGGGCTATTTTACCTATTTGGGGCGGTAAAAAAAGTATTTTTGGTGCGAAAACTCCTGTATTCTGGGATATAATAACTTGTGGTCGAAATTTAATTATGTAAGACTGATCGAAAACAGTTTATATGCCACTAAAAATGAAGTCTGATAACGATAAAACACAGATGCCCAAGATTTTAGCTTTGTATGGTGAAATATTATATTTTGACAGACACATAGGCAGGCAAACGGACAGACATACAGACAGTCTAGATGCCACCAAACATGAAAACCGTAATCGGGAATGAAATCACAGACTAGGAAAACTCCATGCCATAGGTTTTTGCTATGGATTGAGAGATACTATATTATGTAAAACAGATCAACAGACAAACGGTCAGAAGGTCAGAATTAATATGTTAAAATTAAAATAAATCTGAATTTTCTCGAATTATTCGAGAAATATCTACTTAGTTCAATGTTCAACCAACCATTACCTACAAACTCGCTTCAAAAGTAAAGTTTAAATAAAACATGCAGCCTTAAGCACTGGGACTGTATTATGGTTGCATGTCTTATTTCATAACTAATGTGCACTGCGGTATAAAGCTGGAAAATATGTCGCTCTGGCGATTTCTTTGTGCGAAATTAATTCCATACAATTATTACAAATAAATAAAATGATATTATATATCTATTTTAAAAGCCTTATTTCTTTCATTAAAACATTATGAAATAATATTTTATCAATTTAAAATATGAATAAAAAGAAAAATACAATAATTGTTGTATCTAGTAATAATGCACAATTTTATAAATTTTTCTTTATAATGATTCGTTATATGGCTGCCTATTGAATTTCAACATTATTAGGTATATTTAGTAGGAAAGGTTTATAAAGAATAATGCTAAAACTTCAAGTACCTCAAACCTTCCAATACACCAAAACTCAATCTGAAATATAGTTTAAATAAATCATGCAGCCATTAGCAGTTGACATGTCTTATGGTTGCATGTCATATTATTATAACTATTATTATGTTTTTTTTTAAGTTATATTTTGGATAATTAATACAATTAATACATCATTAATTATTTCATGAATTTAAAACTTAAAAGAAACGAAAATGCAATATAATTATAGCAAATAAAATAACAAATGTTTATCAAAGATACAGTTTTATGGAATTTAGGAATTTGATTTATAAATTTGTAATATGGCTGCATATTTTATCTCAAACTTATATGAATTTTGTTAATTTTGAAAAATAACTATTCTTTTACATAAATAATTATTTTTTGTCCAACTTTTTATCCGTATATTCGAGGGATTGTAAAAGCATATTTTTTCAGAGGCCAAAGGTCAAAGGAACAATGCTGGAATTAATGAAGAAATAGAATACAACTCAAGTCGCAGATGATAATATTTAGCTTATTAATATTAACAATTTTTAAAAGCGTGAAGGCATTCATTATTTTATAACAACAGCTATAATTTTAGGTCTAGTTAGTGGTAGTTGTAGTCTGCAATTAATAGCGTAAATTGATATAAATGTTACAATATTAATGTGATTAATTTATTATTTAGCATTTTTAGTTGTGATAATTTAATGTAAGGTATCAAAATTTCATACTTCGTTTCTTATTCAACAAAGCTCGCTCTCTCTCGTTTGGTACTATGATCAGCGGTCATAACTCTGAATCGTGATATTTGCACATAATGATGTTTACTAGTTAGTAAAAACAATTTTAATTCATTAAATGTTGTGATAGGGTGTAGGTCCGTTAGGCAAAAACGTGAAATTGATGTTTCATTAATAATGGAAATGTTTTATCTTAGTAACAGTCCTATAAACAAACAAAATCTATATATAAAGTTATATAGATATACATAACTAATTAAATATTCTTATATCATCAAAATGTGTTGTGCATCCATATGACCAGTCCTACCAAGGATTTCCCGATTTGGCTAAAGTGTAGAAATTGCTGGAGTTATATAGAATATGATTATACATAATACTATATAATATGCAACCATAAGATCGCTAAATTCTACATAAAAGTTATATATATTTTGTTTGATCTTTCAAAATGACTTATGGCCACAATCATTAGATATTATTATATATTAGTGAAGCATTTAATGAAAACAGCTGCTGTCGTAACTGCCTACTTTAAACTAACTTGGGGAAACAGCTGCTGTCATAACTGCCTATCTTAAACTAACTTGGGGAAACAGCTGCTGTCATAACTGCCTACCTTAAACTAACTTGGGAAACAGCTGCTGCCGTAACTACCTAGTAACTTGGGAAAGCAGGGTGCTTTCCCAAGTTTGATCTTCTTAACTGCAAATATAAATCTTCATAGTTCTTCATTCTAAACTACGAAATAAGTAAATAATTAATGTTTATGAGGAAAAGAGCACTTTGTATGACATTACAGAAAGAAAATTATCGATAATATGATTCGATAATCCTTGTTTGACTCAAAGCTTGGAATTCAGACAGTCACATGTTGTCACTCCTGTTTAACCAACAGTAAACCGTCACCTTCAAGGCAGAACCCCCTAAGTCGATTTTTTTCGATTTTCATGTTTTTGACTTTTTGGGTAAATTCGATATCGGCTTTTTCGTCTGGCAGAACCCCGAAGCTTTTCTACCAGCCATTTTTGAGTTATAAGCCAAAGACAGTTCCCCGTAACTTATGCCCACTTCGAGGCAGAACCCCACAAGTCAATAATTGGCTTGCAAAACACCGTAAATTCAAGGATATGAAATTCAGTCCATCTGGCAAAACCCCTTAAATCATAAATAACAACCTGTAAAACCCCTTAAATCAGAAACAATAACCTGGCAAAACCCCGTAATTTCTCATTTATATACTGGTTTGTATTGCGGCCATGACACAAACATTATTGAGGGAACACAAACATTAATCTGTGATACAAACATTTATCAGGGACACAAACATTAATCAGGGACACACATTAAGTGGTACAAACATTAATAAGGGACAAAAACATTAATTAGGGACACACATTAATCAAGGGCACATACATTAATAAGGGATACAGATATTAATCAGGGTCACAAACATTAATGAGGGACACACATTAATGATGGACACAAACATTAACGAGGGACACAAACATTAATGAGGGACACCATTAATAAGGGGCACAAACATTAACGAGGGAAACAAGCATTAATGAGGGACACACAGTAATCAGGGAGACAAACATTAATGAGGGACACAAACATTAATGAGGGACACAATGAATTAATGAGGTACATAAACATTAATGAGGGATACGATCATTAATGAGGGACACAAATATTAATAGGGGTGAATGCTTGCCAATGTATGCCCAATTGGATGGCCAATTAATATGAGCGATGGTGATGCTTGCCATCAGACGATCAGATAATAAGTGATAAACTGATATACTGAAAAAATACTACCATGGGAACGTGAGCTTCGATCAAAGTAGCGCCGCTTTCTATACATCCCATCTACCTAATTAGATGGAAATTAATTGAAAGCGACGTTTGGTTACGTTGTTCAGCTGCCTGTTCCAGCCCCCCCCCATTCCTGTCTCCCCTTCATGTTCATCATTATTTTACTCATTCCCTTAATAGTAACAACATCGTTTATTGTTTTGGTTAGAAAAACCATCTCTGTAACCTGATCCTTTCCCTCAATTGGTAATAACATAGATTATTGGTTTGGTCAGATTAATGTGTTATTATTTATTGTTGTTATTGTATTGCTTGACAGTAATGAGAATTGTAATACTGTAATATATTGTATGTGTATGTATTGTGTATGGGTGGTAACAGGAATCATACTAAGTAAGTGCCATGGGGGGTAACATGGATGGAATGGAATGATGGTGCCCATGATTAATGTTTGTGCCCTTGATGATATCTGTCCCTCGTTTAATGTTTGTGTCCCTCATTAATGTCTGTGTACCTTATTAATGTTTGTGTACCTCAGTAATGTTTGTGTCCCTTATTAATGTTTGTGTACCTCATTAATGTTTGTGTCCCTTATTAATGTTTGTGTCCCTTATTAATGTTTGTGTCCCTCATTAATGTTTGTGTCCCTCATTAATGTTTGTGTCCCTTATTAATGTTTGTGTCCCTTATTAATGTTTGTGTCCCTCATTAATGTTTGTGTCCCTCATTATTGTTTGTGTCCCTCATTAATGTTTGTGTCCCTCATTAATGTTTGTGTCCCATATCAATGTTTATGTCCCACATTAATGTTTGTCCCCCTGATTAATGTTTGTCCTCCTGATTAATGTTTGTCCCACATTAATGTTTGTGGCGCTGATAAATATCTGTCCTTCATTTAATGTTTGTGTCCAAGTTGCTATTGGGTTCCGGACGTTTTGGATAACTTGGTTAGCAACAAGCTACTTAATTTGAGTAACATTGACTTTTAGTCTCCGTTTTATGAGGCATCTTTTACAGCAACAAACTTCGCGTTTACATAGAGCAACTTGATCGGCAACCTGACATGCTCACCAAGCCCATAATGATTCTACATTAAAAAGCCTACAATAC
>JAUCBJ010005849.1:0-28074 GCA_032718475.1 Nemertoderma westbladi | reverse complement strand
ATATTATTTTACTGGATTACTGGACCTCTACTTTAATAAATCCGGCGATAAATTGCGGTTAATTGAATTATATTGCAATTAATGCAATTGGAGATGATTTGTACATTAATTCTGTGGATCCAAGCAAGGACAGTATTGGAGTGGGGCGAACCACGAAGTTATCAAGCTTAGATAAGAGATGCACTATTGAAACCTTGTTTCTGTCTGTCAGTCTCAGCTCACCTTAAGCCCCTGGTATCGAGAAATATATACATATACTAAATGTCCCATAGACGCCATGATAAAATAGCAGCTGGTATTCATGAAAATTTCCCCCCCCCCCCCCCCCCCACCCCCTCCCTGTCTCATGAACATATATCTGTCTACTATAATAATACATCAATTGGAATTATCAATCCCCCTTATTTAAAAAATAAAAAATTTTATAATCGTACACTAGCTACCATAAAAATGTATTTTACTCGCGATATTTTCGATATTTTTCATCTTGCGATATTTTTACTCTCGATATTTTTACTCGCGATATTTTTCAAGTCTAAATATTGTTCACCAATACTAACAACACCGACCTATAGTAAGCTATAACAATGAAATACAGTACTATACCGACCTATGCAATACAGAGTTATCCCGAACTACACATTAATTTAGATCCTAGACACGAACTTAGACCCTGGAAGTGTGTGAAATTAGATCCTAGATCCAAACTTAGATCCTGGAAGCGAGCATCCTAGATACGAACTTAGATCCGAAAGCAACGTGAACATAGATCCTAGATGTGAACATAGATCCTGGAAGCGAACTTAAAACTAGATTAGATCCTGAAAGCTAACAGATCTTAGATGTGAACTTAGATCCTGGAAGCGAACTTAGATCCTAGATATGACCTTAGATCCTGAAAGCGAACTTAGATCCTAGATATTAACTTAGATCTTGGAAGCGAACTTAGATCCTGGAAGCGAACTTAGATCCTGGAAGCGAACTTAGATCCTAGATACGAACTTAGATCCGAAAGCAACGTGAACATAGATCCTAGATGTGAACATAGATCCTGGAAGCGAACTTAAAACTAGATTAGATCCTGAAAGCTAACAGATCTTAGATGTGAACTTAGATCCTGGAAGGGAACTTAGATCCTAGATATGAACTTAGATCCTGAAAGCGAACTTAGATCCTAGATATGAACTTAGATCCTGGAAGCAAACTTATATCCTAGATATGATCTTAGATTCTGGAAGCGAACTTAGATCTTGGAAGCAACACGATCTCGGATACTACTGTAGATGTGAACATAGATCCTATACACGAACTTAAATCGTAGATGCGAACTTAGATCCTGGAAACGAACTTAGATCCTAAGCACGAACTTAGATCCTGGAAACGACGTACTGAATCATATTGATCGAGCCGAATAGAACTTATCAAGCCGAGTCGAGCCCAATCAAGCCGGATGAGCCCAATCGAGCCAGACCGAGCCGAATAGCCCAATGAGTCGAGTCGAGTCCAATCAAGCCTTGTCGAGCCCAATTGAGCCGGACCGAGCCGAGTTGAGCCCAATCGATCAGAGTCGCGCCCAATCGAGCCGAGTCAAGCCAAGTCGAGCAGATTCAGCCGAGTCGAGCCCAATTGAGCCAGACCGAGCCGATTCAAGCCGAATCGAGCCGATTTAACCGAATCGAGTCGGACCGAGCCGAGTCGATCCCAATCGAGTCGAGCCATGGCCTACTTAAATATTATATTTAAGTAGGCCATGGTCGAGACCAATCGAGCCGAACCGAGCCAATCGTTGTCTCTTTTATTTGAAATAAAAAGTCGGTTCCTTATCGGGCCGCTAGGCCCGTCACTAGTTAGGAACCGAGAGGTTCATTACTGTAAGAATTGCTTGATGGCTGACTGGCTGGCTGACTGACTGATCTACAGCCAAAACTACTCTAACGATTTTGATGAAATTTTCACAGCGGCTAGATACCGCGATTCTAAGGTCCCTGGTATGTTCCGCTATTTCGTCCATGAGCCGTGGGCTCGAAAAATAGACATAAACGAAAAAACGCCATAGGCGCAATGATAAAAACACCAGCTGGCACTCATGAAAAATGCATAGAGATGGCCTAGTAATGCTATTCTATAGGAATGGCCACCTAACAAGGAAATGCTTTCTCTGCCAAGTATTATCCTCACTCTACAACTCAGACAGTAAACAAACAAAAGCTGTGGGATTCTAATGTATTACATCATAAGCTGAATGCTCTCCCAATAGCCCTCACACACTCACTGAATCCAATGAAATCGAATATCTATTAGCTTAATGCGAATAGCTGGTAAGCTGAATGCCATTTTAGTTATTGTGTACTGTTGATAGCAGAGTTGACTGCTATGTTGTATGTATTTAATTAAAATAATTTTCGTAGAGGGAAGTTAATTTGGGATTACTTTCTATCAGATGTAAGCAAAGCTGTTCAATGGGGTGGGTCATGGGACCCAAACATAGTACATTATGCATGGAAAACATTAATAAAATCATTCAGTCAACCTGGAGGGTATTTGCTTAGTTAACTCTACTGTGCGAAAAACGAATTTATAATGTTACCCATACTTCAGGTGAATGAATTTTTAGATATTTGTACTGAAGGCAACGATTTCTGATATAATTAAAATACAAGACAGGGGCTTGTTTCGATATATGTAGTTGCGCCCTTCTAGCAGCACGTGAGATGATCAAATAATAGACACAATGTTTGACTTTGTCCCTTCGAGCAGCACGTGAGTTTTGCTTTGACCCTTCGATATATGTATTTGCGCCCTTCGAGCAGCACGTGAATTACATCAAATAATAGACACATTGTTTGACTTTGTCCCTTCGAGCAGCACGTGAGTTTTGCTTTGACCCTTCGATATATGTATTTGCGCCCTTCGAGACCGAGCCAAGCCGAGCCAAGCCGAGCCGAGCCGAGCCGAGCCGAGCCGAGCCGAGCCGAGCCGAGCCGAGCCGAGCCGAGCCGAGCCGAGCAGAGCCGAGCCGAGCCGAGCCGAGCCGAGCCGAGCCGAGCCGAGCCGAGCCGAGCCGAGCCGAGCCGAGCCGAGCCGAGCCGAGCCAAGCCGAGACGAGCCGAGCCAAGCCGAGCCGAGCCGAACCGAACCGAGCCGAGCCGTGCCGTGCCGAGCCGAGCCGAGCCGAGCCGAGCCGAGCCGAGCCGAGCCGTGCCGAGCCGAGCCAGGCCGAGCCAAGCCGAGCCGAGCCAGGCCGAGCCAAGCCGAGCCAGGCCGAGCCAAGCCGAGCCGAGCCGAGCCGAGCCGAGCCGAGCCGAGCCGAGCCGAACCGAGCCGAGCCGAGCCTAATCGAGCCAAACCGAGCCAATCAAGCCAAGTCGAACTTAATCGTGCCCAATCGTGCAAGACCGAGCCGAGCTCGTTGTCTCTTTTATTTGAAATATAAAGTCGGTTCCTTATCGGGCCGCTAGGCCCGTCAAGAGGTTCATTACTGTAAGAATTGTTAGCTGACTGGCTGGCTGACTGGCTAATCTACAGCCAAAACTACTCTAACGATTTTGATGAAATTTTCACAGCATCTAGATACCGCGATTCTAAGGTCCCTGGCATGATCGGCTACTCCGTCCATGGCCTCTGGGCTCGAAAAATAGAGATAAACGAAAAAACGCCATAGGCGCAATGGTAAAATAACACCCATGACAGCTGGTGTCCTCATGAAAAATGGCTTATGTAATGCATTTCTACACAAGGCTTAGTATAAATCGATGAGGTTGCCAAGATTATTGTACTTAGTACACCCATACTGTTTGTTTAGGCCCTAGGACACTCTGTCAAAGCAAATATTAACTGGTTGGTTTAGTTTGAAATCTATTATCGCCTCAGCTGAATTACTCTTCCTAATGCAGTCTATGGAAATATCTCACTCTGCTAATGTAAGCTGAATGACTTACGTACACAGTGTGTTGGCTACATTAATGCCAACATTATTGCAAAATGTTTTATTGTTGGATTACTCTCTGTCAGTCTCCCCTTCAGAACATTGTATAGGGAATTTAATTTAGTTTACTCTACTGTGCCATTCAGCTGAATGGATTTGAGCGATTGCCAAGTTACAGAAGAGTTGGATCATTCTCTGACCATAGGCAAAGACAAATCTTTTTAAAAATATACTTATTCCATGTTTTTTTTTTCTGACCAAAAATTTCAAAAATAAATTTTCGTAGCCAGTACTGCCAATCGATTCGCCATCAAAAATAACGTAAAAAATTTTTTTTGCAAAATTTTAAATTACTGTAAATTTTTGGCGACTGGGGGGGGGTCAATTTTTTTCGATCCTCTATAACTCCGGAACGCTTTGTCCAAATTCGATGGGGTTTTTATTTTTCAACCTAATTCGATGTCCTCTTTCAGTCTATCTATGTTTCGAAACCCCAAACCGCGCCGTTCAAAAATTAATTTTTTCTAGTTCTAGAATTTTACAAATTTCAAAAAAGTTGCAGTATTTTCATTAACGCCTTTATGGAATTCGATAGCGTTTTCGATTTTTATATTAAACGCAATATCCTGAATCTCACTAGTCTAGTTTCGCGTCACCAATGCCAAGACTTCATACTTTTTGAGGAAAATTTTTCTAGAATAATTTTTATTTAATTACATTTATCGCGATTTCTTATTACTGGTTGCACATGAATTGATGGATTTTTCAATTTATTAACTAAACACGATATCGCGCATCGCACCAGCGTGGTTTCGAAATTCCAAAACGAGGTCTTCACTAGTTGCAGGTCGATTTTGTTCTAGAATTGAGTAACTAATAATAGATCGAATTTATTAATAATTATTGTATGAAATATGATTGTATTTTTACATAATTATTAGTTCTATACTAATTATCGTTGTCTCTTATTTAAAATAAAAAGTCGGTTCCTTATCGGGCCGCTAGGCCCGTCACTAGTTTAATGAACTACTTACTGAATCCTAATTTAAATCTGAATATTTCACGAACAGTTGTAAAAAATTTGCAGATATTTTACGCCTACGTATAATAAGGAATACTATATTTCCTATGGTGTGTCTGTTAGGGAAATTCGAGGCCGTTCATTAAATTTAACAGTTAATTCTTGATAGCTGACCGTTCTATTAAAATATCTGCTTCACTATTCTGCGAGACATTTCCGTATTTCCAGTATTCCAATGAGTTCTCTTTTTACGACGTAAGAGCCTTTTAGACAATGAATGGTTATTACGAGCTTAGAGTTTCAGAGGAAACGACATGATACTTCGTTACGCCAGCGTTAACGAGCTGTGTAACAGATTGTGTTGCACCTTTGAAAGGTAATAATGCAATGCATGAAAACCCTCTGTTTACTTGGTATTCTAAGTCGACGGTCGCCTCTTGAAAATCCACATCGTTAACCGGTAAAATACATTCACGTTCGTTAATTGCTTTACTATATAGCAAGCAACCCTTTTTACTTAAGTCCACTCCGTCTCATATCAAAGAACTGTATCAGAAATTCTTCGAATGCTTTCGAACAAAATGGTTCGCACATCGCACATCTCTCCACCTACGCACACTGCCGCCCCATTAAGAATATTCAAACTAAATCCCTGATAAGCTGGAAGTATTTTGCGTCCATATCACCTTTCATCATTATCCTTGCCAAAGGTCGCCACCACCACAAACCCCTTTCCCGATGTACTACTGGAGCGAGGGGGAAACGTGGGCGTCATTAATAACTCCACAGGAACTGAATAATTTACAGCAATAGGTTACATTCTTCCTTTCTTTGTGCAGGATACTGCTGCGGTGCAAATTAGAGAAATATATTTGTATAATACATCGTTGGCATACAGTAATGATGCTTGGCATATTTGGGAAATATGGATGTATAATTCGTATCGTAAGGCTATCATTTGCTATCACCCAATTTTCAAGGCCTCAAATAAGTTATGACCTTGTAAATTTTCCTCAAGAACTGCAATTATGCTAAGCTTCCTCAAGGTTTGTTTGAAAATTAAATTGAAATTACCCACTAGAGTATAAATCGCAGCTATCGTCCCTGTAGGTATTACAGCTAAGATTGGATTGTTGGATTGTAATGAGCAGGTAGAAATAAGTTCACTAGCAAGCCAAGCATTGGCGTAGACAGAAAATTTCATTGGATGGGAGGGGTATCTTGCTATGTAAATTTTAATCGTTATTGTAACGTTGAATACCTGGACATGTTGTATCCAAATTGATCGGATACAAGTTGTCTTACAAAAAATTGTATCCCGACATAAAAATGTAATAAAATATAAATACCTCTAAAATTTGAAGTATTTCAAAATATTAAATATAAAAAAGAAAACGTCTGTTTGTCTGTATGTCTGTATGTTTGTTTGTGCACATTGATATTGGCTTGTAATTGTTTTGGTAAACTCTGATTTAACCGGTACATGTCATCCGAAATATGGATTATGATATATCGTTTGATGCAGTTCACCAAACTGTACAATCACATGTTTTTCAAAGAAAACATTCGATGATCTGTTCTCGACCGTTAGGCCGTTAGGGCATACTTGTTGAGGGTATGTGCCGCGGCTATAAGATCTGTCAAACTGTCCTTCTTATCTTTAGGGCCTGTCTGACGGTCTTCTTATAGCCAGCTTGCTGAATCTCTAGTTAATATTTTTACAACGTAATGTATTGTAATAGTAGTAGGCACAGGCATTAATTATTTTGTTATATTTTAAAATAATTTAATACGTTTATATATATATAATATCAATTTATATTATAATTTAGCACATAACTTAAGCGCATAAGTGCTTTTTTGTATTACTGTAGTTGAGTGTACCGAAATGAGAATATCTGGGTGGGTATAAAGTTTGGGCGTATCCGTTCCGTATGCATTTACCGTATCCGCATGTACGTACATGTGCGTAAGTATGAAATCCTATGGTTAATTATTCGTATGTGATTTTACTACTGTAATTGGACTAACTGCCACCTTCAGAAGCAAGGATTTTTATGCGAAAATGGAAATAGAGAAAATAATTAGAGAAAAGGATGTACAAAATGAAGAACTGGGTCCGAATTTTTTTTACGGCAGATGGGATTCCAGTAGCTGTAATCAATAATTGATCACTTTATTAATTAACAAGCCATTAATTAATTAAATGCGTATTCTTCTTCCAAAGGCCCGAAAATGTTAAAGCGGACGACTATATTTTATTTAACTTAAATCGCTCGAACTGATATTACCAGATTAACAAGCCTATTCGAATTCTACTCAGTCTTTGCTACACTGATAAGGACTTAACATCGATTCCCAAAACTAATGAACCACCTCACCAAACCAATGTTTTCGACAATCGCATTTTCTCCTTCAGTATGTTATTATACTCGCCAAATCAGTCACATTGACAACAATGTGCTTATACATCCACTGCAATCTGTTACCGCAATGTTTTAATTAAGTGACAATGTAAATGACAATAGTGAGTAATGACTTTATGGGAATCGTCAGGATGGATGGATGGGTAAAACCTTTGGCATAGGGCCCTGAATGTCTGAGAAGTGCTCTTAAATTCGGAAAAACTCGAGTGGAATTTCTAAGTAGCCCCTATAATTTCCGTATCCCTTTAAAGAAAAAACTCATGTGCTTTTCACGTCTCAATGTCTGTAATAACTATCTACATACTTGTGTGTAAAGAAGCACTTTACAGTGTGATGATCCGAGCGGCTTTGTTACACGAACGAACGTTAGTGAGTCAGTGAAAATAAAGCCACGAGGATCAGAACACTGTAAAGTACTTTGCAACAAGTATGTATGTAGTTTTATTCCAAAATTTTTACATTACGAAATGATTGTATATATATTATAAGTGATAGAAACTGCACAAATTAAATTAGTTGCTGTATAAATAAATGTAAAAATAACATAAATTATGTTATAAATAAGTTAGCTTATATTTACGGTGGCGTTTGGAGCCATGTTATAATAATATAGCTAGGCCCTACTGGTTATTAATAGCTATACCCCGCCTACCGGTAGGTATTGCAGTTGGCCTATTTCCACCTATTGTTTCGTGGTAACCATGACGCCGTAACTTTACAGCTCGCCGTCATTGGTTACTACATAAACATGGGACATTACAACACCCACTACAATACTAAATTGTACAGGCCAATACAATGCTGTAATGTCTTCTAAGGTTGTAAAGTGCTAAATAACAACTCGCTGTTTATCCTAACGGCGTTGAGTAATGTTACAATTTTGGAATAAAAATAATAATTAAAATTGAACTCGATTTCTTGTATTTTTAGTAGGATTATAATGCTGATTATTTTACTAATGCAGCACGTCAGGAAATAGTTGCTTTACCTCAAAATAGATGGATTTTTGCACTCTTTAGTTTTACAGGGCAAAGGCGCCTGCAGGCATCATGTCTAAAAAACTTATATAGAAAATTTTATAATAAAATAACCTTGAAATTACAACGCTTGTTTGTGCTAGTTTGTGTTGACTAACCATGGCATCTGTATTGTCGTTTAACAGCGAACTTGGAGATCTCAGCTGTACCTTGGGGAACGGAATTGCCCAGACAGTCAGTGTGTACCAGCCGTATTGCTGCGCAACCCAAGATTTCTTTAGTCGTAGCTGCAATAATAAGAGAGTCACTTCCGATTTAACTAACAACAGTATTGAACGCTCAATAGCAGCCATACAGTAACAAGCAGTAAGGATTCCAATGGTAAAGGCCCTATTTTTTTAGAGTGTAGGCCCTATTTTATGTTGGCTGCGTAAATATATATGTTTAACATTTATAAGAATTAGAAACAACCCAACTAACTTGAGCACCCTAAACTGTTGCACTTTTGGGATATTAGCTTGATGTAATAAATCTGTATATTTCATTGAATGAAATAAAGTGAGTGTCAAAAGATTAATAAGTAACTCAGTTTGTACATGCATTAGACCTCATATAAAGTTATTGAGATTTGTTTTTAATTTAACCGTTTTATGCAGTAGTTGTGCCTGGTGCAAGAACTAAGTCGAGATTGCACTATGTACTATTCAAAGTGGTCAAATGTATATTTAGTATATGGGTCCACACATTTGGAATTCTATCTCTCAAAATATCAAGAGTTTGCAGACTGCGCAACGTTTTTCATCTAGTTACAAGATATTTCTCCTCGCTGAAGATAAGGCAGGTGATATTCAATAATTTCAACACCTGATCTAACTATATGTAATTAAATAGGTTGAATGAGTTTTTAATCATTCCATAAGCTTATTATTATTTTTAACACACTTTAATTATCCCTATCCAAGTTTACTTTACTTTATGGCCAATGCATTCATTGCCTTGTCCCATCCCATTCCTACTAAGACCTAACCCTGGTGACAGTCACCTACAAGCAGACAAGCTTAAATTCTAGCTTTTTTCACTGTCACCAATTTCCAACTTTTCATTTTATCCATTATTTCTTACATCCACCAAGTCATTCATTCTGACTAACAATTTACCTGACTGCGTTATTATACTCAATTATTTTATAATTGGGGTGCCTTTCAATGCATCAGAACGACAATTTAAAACCTGTGATACTTAATATGGGCGTTAATTCACCTTATACTGAATACTCACGGTTTTCAGCAATGAAGAATCTCCCGTTATCTGCAAACGTTTGGCGGGCGATTTCTGAGGGCTTGAGAGTTCCATAACCGTTGTTAATCTTTCGTCTGAACCAGTTGTTAATATAGACCTCGGCGTAGATAAACCATAGGAAGAAAGCCCAGACAGTGAGCTCGAGAGAGGAGAATATCTGGTAGGTTGTCAACGCCACGCACAGACCGAGTATTTTATGCTGGGGTAAACTGAGTATATTCTTTGCCACGGAGCCACGGTACTCGAGACAGCTGGAATAGACCAACTCGGATACGATTTCTTCGTCCGATTCCTTATACAAACGGACCTGGACTTTCATATCGCCGCCAGTAATGTTCGTTTATTAGTTGTGAAGTAGGATTTAGTGATTGTTTGCAAGGCGCGCTTAATTGTTTGTATTTATTAAGTAAATAAGTTGTTTATCATTACAAATTTAAAAAAATTCTAAGCCGAGTTTTTAGGAAACAACTTATTGGTATAATTTATTTTACCTTGTAAAGTTACTAATATGTATCGAAAATAATTATTTAAATTATTACATTTTCAATTTCAAATGTATTTTAAACTGCAACTTTAGTACGTCAGTGAAAGTCGAAAAGGAAAATTAATTTAGAATAAAATGAATATTAATTTGCTTATTTTTAAATTAATTTTATGACACTTCAAAGAAAATAAGCTATCCTTTTAGCCTTATCGAGTAATTTATAGGCCTATACTCATTCCTATTGTGTAATAAATAATTTAATAAAAACCTGTTTAAAATGAAGGCTATGAATTGTGGCCCGTCCCGTAACATTAATCATATTAATTCTTGTATCTTACGTTTATAAACCTATCTTACAACAGCCCATATTTAGTAATACAGTAATTATTACGTCATTACATATAAGGTGCACAGTTTAGCTCTATAAGATTTTATATAAAACGTAATCTCTATTATTTAATAACAATGTGAAGGATATAAAGAAAAATTACGAATGCCCAAGAATTACAAAATCTGTTTGTAATCAATTAGACAAGAGGACTCCCGCACGGCCTTGAATGGGACATAATCACGATTATATACAGTAATATGGAACCTACCTACATACCTAGCCTACATTACAGTAGTTAATCTCTAAGTTACAGGTGGTGGGTGGATGGTTACTGACCTATTATGCGACAAGTTCATGGACTTTATGCACATTTACTGATATTCCGCGTTTGAGAGTATAAAGAGAAATCAAAGTCAAAGTGAATGCAACTGTTGCGTTATTTGGAGGTTGTACAGTACTTACTTCACTGGAGGGGGGGTGTTTGCATTGGGTTGTCATCTGCCGTAATGTTTGTATAAGTTATCAATCAATAAATGGCTACAATATGTACTTTCAGTTTTGCGGTTTTAGGGTTCAGAGCAGCGAAACACCTTCAAATTGTTTTGTTGTCGTTTTTTAAATTGTGTTTGTAGGTCTAGGGCACATTTGTATAATATAATACTGTGTGCCTACTCGCACACACAATATAATACTGTGTGCCTACTCGCACACAAAATATAATACTGTGTGCCTACTCGCACACAGAATATAATACTGTGTGCCTACTCGCACACAAAATATAATACTGTGTGCCTACTCGCACACAAAATATAATACTGTGTACCGACTCGCACACAAAATATAATACTGTGTGCCTACTCGCACACAAAATATAATACTGTGTGCCTACTCGCACACAAAATATGATACTGTGTGCCTACTCGCACACAAAATATAATACTGTGTGCCTACTCACACACAAAATATGATACTGTGTGCCTACTCGCACACACAATATAATACTCTGTGCCTACTCACACACAAATATAATACTGTGTGCCTACTCGCACACAAAATATAATACTGTGTGCCTACTCGCACACAAAATATGATACTGTGTGCCTACTCGCACACAAAATATAATACTGTGTGCCTACTCGCACACAAAACATGATACTGTGAGCATACTCGCACACAAAATATGATAATGTGTGCCTACTCGCACACAAAATATAATACTGTGTGCCTACTCGCACACAAAATATAATAATGTGTGCCTACTCGCACACAAAATATAATACTGTGTGCCTACTCGCACACAAAATATAATACTGTGTGCCTACTCGCACACAAAATATGATACTGTGTGCCTACTCGCACACAAAATATGATAATGTGTGCCTACTCGCACACAAAATATAATACTGTGTGCCTACTCGCACACAAAATATAATACTCTGTGCCTACTCGCACACAAAATACGATACTGTGTGCCTACTCGCACACAAAATATAATACTGTGTGCCTACTCGCACACAAAATATAATACTGTGTGCCTACTCGCACACAAAATATAATACTGTGTGCCTACTCGCACACATATATATATTACTGTGTGCCTACTCGCACACAAAATATAATACTGTGTGCCTACTCGCACACCAAATATAATACTGTGTGCCTACTCGCACACACAATATAATACTCTGTGCCTACTCGCACACAAAATATAATACTGTGTGCCTACTCGCACACAAAATATAATACTGTGTGCCTACTCGCACACAAAATATAATACTCTGTGCCTACTCGCACACAAAATATAATACTCTGTGCCTACTCGCACACAAAATATAATACTGTGTGCCTACTCGCACACAAAATATAATACTGTGTGCCTACTCGCACACAAAATATAATACTGTGTGCCTACTCGCACACAAAATATAATACTGTGTGCCCTTTAATACAGTATGCCTACTCGCAACCTCTTTGATTATTATTGAAAAGTGACAATAATTGTAAGTGTCTGGAAAATTTATAAAAAAGACTAAATAATTTATTTAAAGTTGGTGAATTTGTGAAGGAGGCAACCCCAACCCTCCTTATCTTGGCTGTTAACTGTAAGGCAAGGAAGGCGCCACACTAACCCCCAATTTTGTACATTCTATAATATCCAACCCTTTCATTTACAACACCCAGCAGAAGTCATAGGTTCCCATTGTAGCGCTGGGTTTGGGTAAGCACTAAATGGCTATCTTGCTTAGGGACAGAAGTGCAAAATTTGTATAGCCTTTAGTCGGATTTGAACCTGCGCCGCCAAAACCTATTATGTAAGCAGTTTCGGCGCTATGCCCACTTGATCATTATATACTACTACTACTACTACTAGGTCGAGCGAACTCGGACATATGATCATTATATATCGTGACATTATATATATATTAAATAATACATAAATTGTTATATACTATTTATTATTATATTATATTTATATAAACTTATAATTTGACAGGTTCCACAAATTCCGATCTAAACCATTGTTGGTTTTTATGAAGTAGTTGGTTGAGTAGTAAAATTCCCTCAAAAATTTCACCGTGGGGAAAATATCTTACAGACCCCTAAACATTAACATAGCAACGGAGGCAATTTGCATAGCTACGGCTGTGCCTGTCGCTTCGAAATAAGTAACTAGTTTACTGGTGACAATGTTTTTGACCATAGCAACCAGGAAAAACATGTCTTATGAGTATTGAAAACATAAGTTATTATTTTTGACAGGTTCTAGAATGGAACCGGAACTCTCTAACTGGTAAGTCATACGAGGAAGTCAACCGCATTGTATCCACTCCGACAACTCAAGTGGTCCTCATTACCAGACCCGGAGCACGGCTGCACACGGCAGCTACGTACAAACCTACCATACAGACCAAACCGACACCACAACAACAAGTCCAACTCCAAAATCTACAAACACACTTACAACAGCAGCAGCAACTCGCTATACAGCAACACTTAATGCAAACAGCTGGACAAAGTTAGTATAACCCTAATTTTCTAATAAACTGTAATGTGTAATTTAAAGTCAATTAATTAAGAGTCTGCAATACACAGTGTGAGGTGGGGTACAGATTGGTAAGTCGTTATTAGGATTCTGCCATGTAGACTACCGATCTGCAGACTACCGATCAGCAGACTATACCGATCTGCAGACTATACCGATCAGCAGATTACCTATCAGCAGACTATACCGATCTGCAGACTATACCGATCAGCAGACTACCTATCAGCAGACTATACCGATCTGCAGACTATACCGATCAGCAGACTATACCGATCAGCAGACTATACCGATCAGCAGACTACCGATCAGCAGACTATACCGATCAGGAGACTATACCGATCAGCAGACTACCTATCAGCAGACTATACCGATCTGCAGACTATACCGATCAGCAGACTACCGATCAGCAGACTATACCGATCAGCAGACTATACCGATCAGCAGACTACCGATCAGCTGACTATACCGATCAGCAGACTATACCGATCAGCCGTCGACCGATCAGCAGACTTTACCGATCAGTAGACCTTACCGATCAGCAGACTACCGATCAGCAGACTACCGATCAGCAGACTATACCGATCAGCTGACTATACCGATCAGCTGACTATACCGATCAGCAGACTATACCGATCAGCTGACTATACCGATCAGCCGTCTACCGATCAGCAGACTTTACCGATCAGTAGACTATACCGATCAGCAGACTATACCGATCAACAGACTATACCGATCAGCAGACTATACCGATCAGCAGACTATACCGATCAGCAGACTATACCGATCAGCAGACTATACCGATCAGCAGACTATACCGATCAGCCGTCTACCGATCAGCAGACTTTACCGATCAGTAGACCTTACCGATCAGCAGACTACCGATCATCAGACTATACCGATCAGCAGACTATACCGATCAGCAGAGTTTACCGATCAGTAGACCTTACCGATCAGCAGACTACCGATCAGCAGACTATACCGATCAGCTGACTATACCGATCAGCTGACTACACCGATCAGCAGACTATACTGATCAGCAGACTATACCGATCAGCAGACTATACCGATCAGCAGACTATACCGATCAGCAGACTACCGATCAGCAGACTTTACCGATCAGTAGACTATACCGATCAGCAGACTATACCGATCAACAGACTATACCGATCAGCAGACTATACCGATCAGCAGACTATACCGATCAGCAGACTATACCGATCAGCAGACTATACCGATCAGCAGACTATACCGATCAGCAGACTATACCGATCAGCAGACTTTACCGATCAGTAGACCTTACCGATCAGCAGACTACCGATCAGCTTACTATACCGATCAGCCGTCTACCGATCAGCAGACTTTACCGATCAGTAGACTATACCGATCAGCAGACTATACCGATCAGCAGACTATACCGATCAGCAGACTACCGATCAGCAGACTACCGATCGGCAGACTACCGATCAGCAGACTTTACCGATCAGTAGACCTTACCGATCAGCAGACTATACCAATCAGCAGACTATACCGATCAGCAGACTATACCGATCAGCCGTCTACCGATCAGCAGACTTTACCAATCAGTAGACCTTACCGATCAGCAGACTTTACCGATCAGTAGACCTTACCAATCAGCAGACTACCGATCAGCAGACTATACGATCAGCAAACTATACCAATCAGCAGACTATACCAATCAGCAGACTATACCAATCAGCAGACTATACCGATCAGCAGACTATACCGATCAGCAGACTATACCGATCAGCAGACTATACCGATCAGCAGACTACCGATCAGCAGACTACCTATCAGCAGACTATACCGATCTGCAGACTATACCGATCAGCAGAATATACCGATCAGCAGACTATACCGATCAGCAGACTATACCGATCAGCAGACTATACCGATCAGCAGACTATACCGATCAGCAGACTATACCGATCAGCAGACTATACCGATCTGCAGACTATACCGATCAGCGGACTACCTATCAGCAGACTATACCGATCTGCAGACTATACCGATCAGCAGACTACCGATCAGCAGACTATACCGATCAGCAGACTACCGATCAGCACACTATACCGATCAGCAGACTACCGATCAGCAGACTATACCGATCAGCAGACTACCGATCAGCACACTATCCGATCAGCAGACTATACCGATCAGTAGACCTTACCTATCAGCAGACTACCGATCAGCAGACTATACCGATCAGCAGACCTTACCGATCAGCAGACTTTACCGATCAGCAGACTATACCGATCAGCAGACTATACCGATCAGCAGACTATACCGATCAGCAGACTACCTATCAGCAGACTATACCGATCTGCAGACTATACCGATCAGCAGACTACCGATCAGCAGACTATACCGATCAGCAGACTATACCGATCAGCAGACTATACCGATCAGTAGACCTTACCGATCAGCAGACTACCGATCAGCAGACTATACCGATCAGCAGACCTTACCCATCAGCAGACTTTACCGATCAGCAGACTATACCGATCAGCAGACTATACCGATCAGCAGACTATACCATCAGTAGACCTTACCGATCAGCAGACTACCGATCAGCAGACTATACCGATCAGCAGACCTTACCGATCAGCAGACCTTACCGATCAGCAGACTTTACCGATCAGCAGACTATACCGATCAGCAGACTATACCGATCTGCAGACTATACCGATCAGCAGACTACCTATCAGCAGACTATACCGATCTGCAGACTATACCGATCAGCAGACCTTACCGATCAGCAGACTTTACCGATCAGCAGACTATACCGATCAGCAGACTATACCGATCAGCAGACTATACCGATCAGCAGACTTTACCGATCAGCAGACTATACCGATCAGCAGACTATACCGATCAGCAGACTATACCGATCAGCAGACTATACCGATCAGCAGACTACCGATCAGCAGACTACCTATCAGCAGACTATACCGATCTGCAGACTATACCGATCAGCAGAATATACCGATCAGCAGACTATACCGATCAGCAGACTATACCGATCAGCAGACTATACCGATCAGCAGACTATACCGATCAGCAGACTATACCGATCAGCAGACTACCTATCAGCAGACTTT
Source organism: Nemertoderma westbladi (assembly GCA_032718475.1). Taxonomy (NCBI): domain Eukaryota; kingdom Metazoa; phylum Xenacoelomorpha; order Nemertodermatida; family Nemertodermatidae; genus Nemertoderma; species Nemertoderma westbladi. The sequence continues at coordinate 11,449 of JAUCBJ010005849.1, read as the reverse complement.
ACCGATCAGCAGACTTTACCGATCAGCAGACTATACCGATCAGCAGACTATACCGATCAGCAGACTATACCGATCAGCAGACTTTACCGATCAGCAGACTATACCGATCAGCAGACTATACCGATCAGCAGACTATACCGATCAGCAGACTATACCGATCAGCAGACTACCGATCAGCAGACTACCTATCAGCAGACTATACCGATCTGCAGACTATACCGATCAGCAGAATATACCGATCAGCAGACTTTACCGATCAGCAGACTTTACCGATCAGCAGACTATACCGATCAGCAGACTATACCGATCAGCAGACTATACCGATCAGCAGACTTTACCGATCAGCAGACTATACCGATCAGCAGACTATACCGATCAGCAGACTATACCGATCAGCAGACTACCGATCAGCAGACTACCTATCAGCAGACTATACCGATCTGCAGACTATACCGATCAGCAGAATATACCGATCAGCAAACTATACCGATCAGCAGACTATACCGATCAGCAGACTATGCCGATCAGCAGACTATACCGATCAGCAGACTACCGATCAGCAGACTACCTATCAGCAGACTATACCGATCTGCAGACTATACCGATCAGCAGAATATACCGATCAGCAGACTATACCGATCAGCAGAATATACCGATCAGCAAACTATACCGATCAGCAGACTATACCGATCAGCAGACTATACCGATCAGCAAACTATACCGATCAGCAGACTATACCGATCAGCAGACTATACCGATCAGCAGACTATACCGATCAGCAAACTATACCGATCAGCAGACTACCGAACAGTTCACTGCCGTCAGATAATCACTATTTGCGTGAAACTTCTAGGTCTTATTGTTAGTTACTTTCATATTTGTACATACTGTGGGTGGGTCTTTGTATACCTACAGGGAGGAAAATGTACATTACTTACTTGAATGACGGATAATAATTAAATTAATTGTGTTTATCTTGCCTCAATAATCAAATTTTATATCTATGTAAACCGCACTAATTTGCATTAGTCCTACTGTGTGTGTATATTATAATTTTAAAAGGAATTATTTTTATGGGCACTATTATTCCTCGCATATATTCATATATATTGAGTGAAAATATAAGTTTAAAGTGCCGTGGCATTATATTATGATGACACTTAATAACCAAGTATTATTTTGGGGACGTTAGCTGCCAATTAACAAACATCCAGGCTTAGTGTATAATCTGTCATTTGTAGAGTAACACACCTTGGCAATTTAAATTCTAATTGTCATTTTTCAGTTGGTGCCGCGCAGCCTGTTAAGTTACAAACCCAACCTCCTATGCAATCCTTCAACAGCCAACTGCCAACTGGGGCAAATCAGCCGAATTATCCACATACGGGTACCAACATTCAGCCTGCAGGCCTCAACCTCCAACCGGGCGAACTCAGCCTACAAGCAGGGGTCCTTAATCTACCGGTACAGACAGTGCAAACTGGACTAAATGCCACCCAGTACCTTCAACCAGGGCCGCAAATAATGCAGCCTCCTACGGCCATCGAGGGAATACAATCAGTCCCTGGGATATTACCCCAATACGCAGACGCCATCCAGCGGCCATTGCCGCCACACCAACTCGCACTCAATCAAAGCCTAGCCAATCAGACTCTAGGTCAGATCGGTTCGGCTGCGAGCCAACCAATACTGACAGCTCAGCATTACCCTGGGCTACCCCCTCAGGTACCGCGGTCATTAACCGAACTGCGCAGGCCTGACAATCGTCTTCCTTCAGCCACCGCCTTGGGTCTACCCGACCACGGACTGTTACTGGCCCAGCCCGGAGCCAGTCTACCGGGCGGCGGCATCAACCAACAGGTCTACCACCAACAGCTACAACCAGCTAGTATCCAACGCACATTAAGTCAACCTAATTTCCCGGTATCACCAATCAGCTATTTTAATCCATCTCAACATTCTACCCGCTTCTACCAGGTATGTCATAAATAAACAGAAATAATAAAAATAATAACTATTTTCGTAAAGTAGTAAACTAGCACTTTATATGCTTAATACAGAGGTTCAGTAGCCTTTTAAATTAAAGTGCAAGTCTAGATTGTAATATAAAGTATATAAGTAGGCCTACGAGAAGTGTAGTGAAGTTATCTTATTAAATAAGTAAGCGGCTTTTATATAGCCAAAACCAAAACAACTCTATTTATTCTTCTAAGCACAGAGGGTATTAACCTACTGTATATCCATTATTGAGTGCGGTAGGTATCTCCGTATCTCTGTTCAAGATGTCAATCACCAATCGCTAAGCCATATACAGTACTGTACAGTAGGTAAGTAAGCCAACCTGTGTAATACGGCAGTGTGAAGGACAATTGAGTAAATCTATCTCTCAGGAGATTTTTTTAAAACAGCTCTAACTTCGTGTTGTAGGACCATACCACTGTTATGTTGAGTTCAGCCAATGTGGGGAAGACCAAGGAGCAAGAGAAATGGAAAATTGAAAATTTTTGTGTCTCTCTAGCGGCGAGCGTCGGAATTAAATATTTCCTTAAAAAAATACAATGTGTACTAGTCCTTTAATATTTATCCCAATTTTTGAAACCAACTTTTTTGGACTCAACACCTTCGAATGTACAAAATCTCTCCTGCCGATTTTTTAAATTATAGATTTTAAATTTAATTTATTAAAATCAACTTATTCTACTGTGTGTTTATTTGAACAATTTAAGTGCAGTTTCATTTCTTTTTTTACCGAATAAATTATTATTCAATTTATTAAAATTCGCAAAATATTTTAATAAAATGTGGCTGGAGGGTTTTTCAAGATCTTCAAAAAAACCTATCAAATGAGCCTAAAATTATCAATTTTTTCTTGGTCGACGATTTCATTTCCGACGTCAGTTTTATTGTTTGGTTGTATCTAATATGTTTGTATGGTGGTTTGTTTGTTTGTCTCTCTGTCTTCTAAGTTTGGACGGACAAACTGGTAGACGGAAAGACAGTGATAACTCTAGAACTAAACTCAGGAACTAAGTCATGTCAAGCCGTTTTAAAATAAGTTAAATTCCCATTAAATTATCCATCCGATGAAATAATAAGAAAAATGTGTGTTTACCATAGGAGAATTTTACTGTAAACTATGTTCCTAAATTTAGTTTATTGTTTTGGTTAGAAAAGCCTGCCAATATAACCTGCTACTTTCCTTTAAAAGGTATCTTAAATGGAGAAAATCGAAATGAAATATTCTCAAAATTAGGTTAATACAGTATGTTAAAATAGGCTGAAACGGCACCCCAATTGGCAATATGCGCGCAGTCAGGCATTACATACCAATGCTTACCTGCAGATACAGTAGACTGGTAGATGTTTCGCGGTAGGCCTACATTTTACATTTTTCTGCGTTATTCATTTGCTTACTCTACTGCTGTACTGGTGCCGCTACCTACTGACCTGCAGCTACATACAAAACAGTACAGCAGTACAACTTACTGACCTACCCGATTCTATTGCAGCAAAGAGTTGCATTGCAGCTACGGACAGACTGAGCTACCTACCGTACGTACCCCTACCAAGTACTGAAGTACCGGTACTGAAGTAGGCCTACCCAGTAACATCATCGTGCCAGTGCCAGATGACAGGATGATGGTTACCTGATGACTACCTAAATTATAACGGTATTACAGTATTATATATAATTTAGGCCTAGTATTAGTAAGTAATTCTAACTGATAATACCTGAATACTGTCTGACTGTGGACTGTAGGCCTAATAATATAAGAATGGGGTTCACGACTCAAATTCATATATAATGAATTCAGGAATTACTGAATTCAGGAATTATAAAGCCTAATATATATGATGAATGCCGTATAATATTATAATAATAATATTATAATATAATGCCGTAAAAATAAGCTAGTATACAGTGCTGGGGTGCTTGTACCGGTGTACTAAATGAAGAAGTCCCTGCCTGCCTAATTTATACAAAGACCAGAAAGCCCGTCAGAAAGTCTAGAAAGCACGGCTTTCTATTAGATAATCTTCTTCACTATTCTGCTATTTCAAACATAAATAAATAAATTAATTAATTAACTTAATTAACAGAACACAACGTCACATGATGAGCGTTCTCTCAAAAAAAAAAAAACAGTCAAAAACCGCTTTACTTGGCAGCCCTTTACTATGGCATATGGTAGGCCTACAACATTAGGCGTATGTCAGTATGTTGTAGTAGATACCTGCCACAGTATCATCTCTAAAAGATTGCAAAAAGTACTAAATTATTACTTTCCGACACTTTCCCCCTAATGGTAGACTGGATGCTACAAACTGGTCAGCGTGAGATAAGCAGGAAACTCCAGGTGGTGTTGCCTTCATTTTAGAATGGGGATGATTTTTCTCCATATTATCGTAGTAACATTAACCCAGGAATTCTTTATTGCCCTTCAGCTAGCTGGGCATATGTAGCAAAGTAGGCTGGAGTGTAAAGAGATTCCTAGTAACTGAGTAAATCCAATGGTTGGGGGTGTGTGGTGTCTGTGTTGGGAACTGGTCAGACATTAATACTAATCTCTCCATGGCTGCATGGAGGGAAAAGTTTACATAATTTAGAATAATGGAGTCAATAAAATCTTAATTTACATCTTAAAATGTATACCGGTACCCGGCTACCCGGAGTTGAGATTTTGTACACTGTCTGACTGTAATCAAATCGCAATCCAACCCTGCATGCCAAATTTCAGAAAAGATAAACAGAAGGGGACAAAAATAAAATGCACAAACACACACACACATTGCTTTAGTAATATAGGGCCTAGATAGTATTAGGTATCTGAATGTTGATATCAATGGGATTCGGAGGCGTACTGCGTACAGTGACGTCACGACCAATCACATATCGTTTACAAATTTTGAATAATTTTTAAACTTAAAACACCAATATCTCGGCTATTTTAGCATCTTATTGAATTATGTAAACGTAAATCTGGTTTTGAATTTGAGTCGTCAACCCCATTAATAGTTAATACCGGTACAGCGGTAGGCTACCGGTAGGTACTCTGGTACTGTGTAATAATTATTGTGATATACTGATAGTCCGGTGTAGACCCGTTGCCGCGTTGCGTTATACAGTTGTATACGGATACTGGGATACGGTACAATATAAGTCACTAATAACTGAATACCGGTAACTGGGTAAAGGAAAAAGTAGCGCAAAATCAATAATGGTTCAAGCTCAGCCTCAAATTATTCCGGTTGATATAAACTCATCAGTTATAATTTCCAAATCGTCATTTACGAACATTTTACTTGATAATGGAATATTTAGTAGATCGTTCGTGTGGGACTACCTTAAGAGTGATGCAGTTTTCTTGGAGGAATTCGTTGTAGACAATTGTACTGCGGCACAAATATCTACTTGGCTGGAGAGTGTTATTAATATTAACTCACAGCAATCTCATTCGCCGACGAATAAAGGCGAATATCAAGACGATTCTGAGATGCAAATTTCTTCAAATCACTGTACTAGGCCTACTCCTACTAGGCCTACCGGTACTTCAAGTTCAACTGATGGTTTCTCCACTAATGAAGATAAGCCCATGGGCCTATTATTAAACAATACTCCGACTACTGAGGTTAACACGTTTACGTTCCTTCAGTCTTCGCCGAAGTCGGATTTTCCACAGAACGGCTTTGTGCCTCGTCCAATTGCTAGATCTCGACGCCGATGCGTCCGAAAGGGAAAGAAAACAGGTCGACAACTGGTGATAAAACTTCAGCGGAATTCTCCGGCGAGTTCTGCAGGAGATATGGTAGAGAATAGGAAGGACCTGTTCATACAACCTGCAGGTACAGAAGAGTGGAGAGCTGACACAGAAAGGGCTCTTGATGGAGTTGGTGACTTAAAATGTCCCGCGACCACTAGTTATTTGGACTCTAGTTGTAACAATGTACAACCTTACGAATGCATGCGGGATAATTTACCTTACGATACGCTAACTTCTGTTCCTCAAATATGCAATCCAAAGATTTCTCCCGAAGATGACATCAGCGGTTCCAGCCTTCTCTTAAATAGCAGTGGAACTCCTACGCCGTCAAAATTATCATCAGCCTCGAAGAGAAAGTATCGAACGAGCTGCCCGTGTTGTCAGTTTAAGACATTAAAAGCCGGCAATTATTTTCACGACCATCTTAAAACTCATTTCCTTAAATTCGTTTGTGCCGAGCATGGCTTCCAAACATCGCATAGATCCAGTGCCTATAGGCACCAAAAGAAAATGTGTTGCAAAAATATGAATAGTAGTGAGTGTAGTAACTCATGTATGAAATGCGGCGTTCCGCTCAGTGACTACAAGAACACGTTGAAACACATTAATGTTTGTGAATGTAATAAATTGTTGAATTAATTGAATGTTGTGAATGAATTGCGAATGTAAGCGAGCTTAGCATACTTAGCAGATGGAAGACCTTGCCCACAACCTGTTGTTTCGTCTACTGTGTGTGACATACTGCAGCGGTACTATGATATGTAAGATGTCGAATGAACGCTTCCTGCTCTAAATAAAATAATTATATATGTGTTTATATGTTATCTATTTATTTTTTGTTGTCATTATGATTTGGCATTGTCTTTTACTATAAAGATAAACGGAGCATATATTTTATTTTGTATTAATATCTAGTATGACCTACCGCTAACTTCTAGCATCCAGTAAAGGTAACAGCGCGCGCTGAATTGTGTACATTTAGACGTTTTCACATTATAAACTCTCTCAGGTTACTAAGACCCAGAGGCGGTTGGGTTGGTGTTGTGGTTGAAAACCTCCTTCCCTGCTTCCCAGATGTTTCGGCCTCCATGGCAGGTCGATATGGAGTTCACAGAATGATTTTATAATTGTGCCAATTCTGCTCCAATTAGAGTTCACCAGGTCAATAATAATTTACCACTTACAAAATTGTAGGGAGCTAACCAAACAAATATAGTTTGCCTGTTCTGTGCTATCTCGTAAACTCAAGACTTGAATAGAAAAGGTGGCCACCCTGCAGTCAATAAATAACTTTCATTCGCCGCCATTCAAGGACACTACATTGGACTGGATCATCACATAACGTATTGAGAGAAGAGACACGCAGAAAGTGTCTCTCTGACCGAGTGAATTAGGGAGGCTGTGTTTTGTGGTCTGCTGGCATTGCACCACAGTGTGATTATTCGTTTTAGTATATATATATGTAAATATAATTATTCGGTATCAGATTTTTACTTACTCACTTAATCTAGTCAATTAAAGCCCGAGAGAGGACTTGGAAAGTATCCCTTTATCTAATCTTAGGCTGACATTCGAGGTCATCTTATGTCGGAATTTATAAGTTGCAATTAAATTGCATATTACATGAATTAGTTGTGTGTTGCATCATAAAGTAGCTGGTCAGCTCACTGAAGTTCCCTGGTGGAGCTATTAAATAGTTTGAATCTATTTTATTTCGTAGCAAAAGGTGCCTTCAATGAACATGGCTCGGCAGTACTTAAACCAACCGAGTAACCAGCCAATGGGGATGTCAACACTCCCGACCGGAAGTCTACACACCACAATATCCATGCCCAGTTTGGGGCTAACAGCTGAACGTCCCGGCCAATATATCGAGCAATCAACGACGCCCTACGGATACAGACCGCGTCACGCCGAGTTAGCCGCACCTTCGCATTCTTACGATCAGGTGAGCGACTTAATTTACTTCCGTTTTCGGTGCCAGTATATTTGCATCAAGTTTGTAATGGTCGTTTGAAAAATCGCGAGACAGGAATCTATTGCGTAACAAAACTTATTATCTCTGGCGAAATAATAACCACCACGATTTGTGCTATCTGTATCCCTTTTCATTCTATAATTTTAAAACTTATTTTCAATTTTATCATTCCATATGCCAGATTACACCGCATGTTTATAAAAAAATTTCCCAACTAGCAGCCAAATTTAGTTCCAGTATTGAGCACTGATAATTCAAATATGAAGTCCTTTAAATAATTATTGGCCCGACAGAGTCAACTAATTATATTATTATGTAAAAATATAAATTAAATTAATTTAAACTATTTGCAATACAAAATATCTTTAGAAATAAAATGAAAATTGATGAATCTACGTTTACTTGGTACATTGCGTTCTATATACTAATAACTGGCGCTCTAATAATATTTATTGTTACACACTGATTGCGGAACAGTTTGTAATTCACACAATTTATTATAAAATTAGATACACGAAACAAATGCTGTTACAAAAATACAGAATATTAAACTTTTACTGCAAAAAAGTGTAAATTTTTAGGGAAATTTGAAATTTCTCAAATTTTATAATAGGAATAATTAATAGATTAATTAACCCTTGAATGCTGATGGAGATTTTTCTATAAAGGTTTCTCCACTTGATGGAAAACTCTTGTGTTTTGCGATAGACAGTTGTTGTTCTGTCTTGGTGGGAATTTTTCCTGAAATCTATTCTGACTTGGTGAAAACTCAAATATGAGTTACAGTAAATCCGTTCTGACTTGTGTGACTTGGTTAAAAAAATCGGCTAGGCTCCAGGCCAGGCGTTCAGTATTAAATAGGCGGCAATAAAGTGTGAGGAAATTGTGTAAATTAAACTAGATGGCCGTTTCATCATTATATAAGTCACAAAAACGAAATATGCTCACCAGGTATAAGGACATATCCTCCTCTTTCAGGATGATAACGGCCTCTCAAGTTAAAATTACTGAGTTAAGTTCATTGTCCTCTGTAAATTTATAACTATCTAAATAACTATGCCTACTCGCTACTCAATGTTACTACCAAACGCGTTAAATAATGTTAAACTTTGGTACAAAGTAACTGATTCAAAATGGTCAGAAATATTATAAACAAAATCCTAATCAGTGTGTAGCAAACTTAGATATATTCAGCACTGGGTTAGTGTTGTTAATATTAAAGGCAGCACTTAGTAAGTAAATAAGGCACATAATAAAATACCTGTAGGTGATCAAGGGGGGCTAATCAGAGGGCGGCGTTAATAACTGCCTTAGTAAAGTCAGTGGTGGTCGCCTGGCCTCCCATGTCCTTGGTGCGAACCTTCCTGTCCCGCAGGACGCTAGCCAACGCCCGTCGCACGGCTACCGTGTCGGGGTAGAGCCCCAGATGCTCCAACAGGTTGGCCGCGGCGAGCAGCATACCGGTGGGGTTGGCCACGTTGCGGCCCATGGCGGTGGCGAAGGAATGCCGCGCCCCCGGCTCGAAGGTGGCGAAGCGCTGCCCGTAGCTGGCCCCCGGGACCACCCCCGCGCCGCCCACCAGCCCCGCCGCCACGTTGTCCACCACGTTCCCGTACAGGTTGGGAGTGACCATGATGTCGAACTGGCCCGGGTTCGAGACCAGCTGCATGCAGGTGTTGTCCACGATCATGGCGTCGAACTCTACCCGCGGGTACAAGTCCGCCACGCTGCGACAGGACTCGAGGAACAACCCGTCCGTCAGCTTCATTATATTGGCCTTGTGGATCGCGGTGACTTTCCTCCGACCGTGTCGCATAGCGTAGTCGAACGCGAACTTTGCGATTCGCAGCGACTTCTCCCGAGTGATTATTTTCAGACTCTCGACCACTCCCGGGACTCCCTCGTGCTCCAGTGCGCTGTACTCGCCCTCCGTCTGCTCCCTGATAACAACCACGTCAACATCGCTGTGACGAGATTCCACTCCTGGAACGTTTATTATAATATTAGTATATAATAAAAATGAGTTAAATAAGTATTCCATTTTATTTTATAACTTTTTGTTGGGCACTGCTTTTGCAAAGTCGGCAATGACGTCCAGGTGGGATCGAACTGGTGACCTCCGGGTTGGAAGTCTGACGCTCTAGTTTAGCGGCTCAGGTAAAAGATAGACCTGGAAATACTGGGGTAAATTGCTGACATACAAGGTATCAGTATCAGATAGTATTTCCAGGTCTATCTTTTACCTGAGCCGCTAGCAGAATGGTTAGAGCGTGAGACTTCCAACCCCCGGAGATCACCAGTTCGATCCCACCTGGACGTCATTCCTCGACTTTGCAAAAGCTGTGTCCAACAAAAAGTTATAATAATATGAAACCACTCATTCACCCAAAACACCAATAATGAAGTATTTTATTTTATAGGCCTAATGTAATATTTTCTCAAATAAATCCATATAATGCAGCAATAATAAATTTAAATATAAAAATAAGACAGTTAACAGACACAGTAGCTGGTAAGATGAATGAAAAGACAACCAACCTTCAAGGCTCTTACAAAGTACAACGTTAGCGAACAAGTCGAGCGATTGTCTGAGTTTCATGTTAAGGCTTTGTACCTCGCTGCCCTCTTCGGGGTATGAGAGGGGGCCTTTAAGGCACACCTTGTTCCGGGACATCGATTCCTGAAGGCCATCAATAGAGGCAGATTGGTGGGAAACCTTAATTAGAGTGTAAAATAATAATATTTTAATAAATATGCCTTATAATAATAGTAGCCTAGTTACCGTAGGCTGTTACTGTGTTAGGCTGTTAGGTACCGGTACCGGTAGTTAAATTTATTGAAAAGGAACAAACTGAAAAATAAATAATCGAAATAATTATGCATCCATATAACCTACAGAGAAGAAATCAAAGACAGCCACAAATAACTGACAGGCCTACAAAATAGGTATATAACGTATAAATCAGTAAATATACACTACAAATACAGTTGGGATACAGTTACTTAAAAACATGATTGAAATCTATTTTAGTCGGCATCAAAATTCAAGGTTTTGAAATCCTTCAAGCAGTCAGGGTTTCTCAAGGTGTTAGGCAGTTAGGTATGCCTATTGCCTCTGCCTATAATAATCAGATAATAGGCTGATAGGCCTACTACAGTACTATAACTATAAAAATATGCTGGAGTCCAGAGCTCCACACAGCCACACCTAAAAGACAATCAGACAATTGTTGTAGCTGGCTATGAAATTCTATATCAATATATTATATCCACGACTCACCTCACTGATATGTATTTCCTCCCATTCGATCGGAACTCCCATTCCCCGGAAAACCTCTTTAACTGACGTCATCAGTTCAGGGCCAACGCCGTCCCCAGGTATCATGGTTACCAGGGTAGGGGAGACAGGTTCATTTGATGCGGCTGACGACATGCGACGCCGGGCTCCAATAATCGGTTTACTGATCCGGAATGTTCGTCCGATCGAAGTACCGGTACAGTTCCTGTGCGAATATGATAGACGCAATGCCATCTTTCTCGCGCTGTTTTAGTTAATCCGAGTGCAAGCCCAGCCCAGCAGCCCAGATATCAGGCTATCTTTCTATCAAATAGGCCTATATCAGTATATCAGTATGTCTGTATATGGTACAATTACAATACAGCAATATGATAAGTATATAGATATACTACACCCTCATATATAATAAAT
>JAUCBJ010005848.1:0-40380 GCA_032718475.1 Nemertoderma westbladi | reverse complement strand
CCCCTCCTTAATTTGCACCCACATGGCAATTCTTTCAGGGATCGCTTGAACTCACTTATTTGTGGGCGAAGGATATTTTCCAACTCTGTAAGAGTGGCATTAATCATAGGTTCTACAAATTCGCTTAATGGGGAGTGAATACAGTGGTACCACATAGGGAGGACACACCACTCTGGTGGTTCGTCGCAATTAAATATAGTATAGTTGTCTACTTTTCTAATAATGGCAATTAAGAATTGTGAGAATAGTGTCAGATCAGGACTGCATCTAATTATGATGTTTGAAAACGGGAAAGCAAGGTTTGTTAGCTCAGAGTAAGAATCCAAATGGTGATTCATACAAAGTACTCCATTGCAGTTGGATGAGTGTGTATCGTCGGTTTCTAACTTCAATGAATGAATATCATTATATGCTTTCTCTACAATCAGAGATGGTAAAAATGTACCATTTAACAGTATGGACATAACCACCAGACTATATGGTGTAGTTGGGGACTTAGTTATTAAATTCACCAGCAAATAGCTTGTGATTTCTTTGGGGAGTTGAGAAAATGTTTTGACATGTTCCAGAGGAAATACGGATGGCTCAATCCAATGTAGCCACTGACTTGGATAGCCATGAATTCCAAATCCCGAATTGCTAAGATTAGGTGAATCTTCCTGTTTACCACTGAAGCCAAAGCGGAAGTTGTTGTAGATTTCACGTAACGGTGAAGCCATAAGAGCTACAGTTGACAGTAGAGCATTACAGTGATTGTGTATTGTAAGATATACTTGGTAATTTGGGGATGTATCCAACAAAATGGAAGGTACAGGACACAGGATATACAAGAACTTAACTGTTGCCAGCAGAATAACATATATATCAGCCCTAAACTGAACAACGCGTTGGTCTGATGGTTTGCCTTGTGAATATCTATGAACCAACATATCTAAAGATTCAGACAATATCTTGAGACATGTAGTCTGACCTAATTTAGGAGGAAGGTATGTAAGTATATCTTCAACAGTATTTAAAATGTAGAAATACCACATTTCTACAGCAAATGACCCTCTTTGTCCCTCATAAAACGCCTTGGCGTCCATCCAATTATTGCTTTCTGCATCATGCATGATTGATGTCTGTAATTGTATTGTATGTTTTTGAATAATTTGAGCATCAATAAATTCAACATGTTCACAGTATTGCCTATAGAGCAACAGCAGTGGATTCCTAGACTCGTCTGTTTCTAAGGAATTGCTGTGATGCAGTATCATGTTTCGCAAGAATGATGCTGTAGCAAACACACTGTAAGCAGTTTTCCATAAACAATGCATTGGTAGATCACCAATTACCTGAGTGTGCAATTGAATTTCTGACCTCAGGGCTGGTACAATTGCATCAATAAAAGCAGCTCTAATTTCAGTGCACTGTTTATCACTAAGCAATGCTAAGGGTATAAGCTTGGTTGCAGCTTCAAATAATGTTGCTGTATGCATAATGGTAATCTTTGGAAAGTCCAGTCGACCTCCTCTCAAGTCATTGCACAGGTAAGCTATAGGAAATGTATCCGATGTTATATAGTCATTATTGCTTCCTTCCGCAATTCTTTCACACAATGCATCTAATGTGGATTGTATAGCAGTTGCTATGTCTGGTGCTATTGGTCTCACAATATGCTCCCAATCCCACATTTCTCTACTCTTTGGGGACCGTGTTTCATCAGAAGCAAAAGAACAGGATGGTTGACTTTCATCAATAAGTATTTTCAAATTACTTGTATCTCCCAACATTGTGTCATGATGTTTATTCTCAGCAGAACTGCATCTTTTCTTCAAAACGCCCTTTTTCTTCTGAGATCCACGTCTTTGAACGCCCTTTTCAAATTTGTAGTTAAGTTTAGATATGCAATCAATATCGTCACAATAAGTAAATAGTATCTGCATTGATTGAATAATTGATGATATAGCATATAACTCGTTTGTAGAAATGTTTACCAGTGTTGTTTGTGTTGATTCAAATGAACTTGGTAGAGATCCTTTTGTTTTTGACTCTGTGCTCAAATTTAAAGTTGATGAGCTTGATGTTCTGGTCCTGTCGGTGATTTTAGTCTTATACATTACAAAGATGAGTTCCACTTCATCAAGAACTACATCAACAAACATAGCCTGTAATATATTCCCAGTAACATTAGAAAATATACCACATAACAGAATCTTATGCTCTTTGCAGATATTAGGTATCAAAGTATCATGAACTAGTGAATGTAAGGCTTTGCTTGCTCCTACAATATCGATATCTGGTGACTTGTAGCATTCCAATGAGGCTATTACATGTTGCTTGGTCTGATAACATCGAATGTCCTTGTATTTGACAAATAAATCTTCAGTTGGTGCAATCATACTTAGAGATTGGAGAAGTCCTGCTATGCGATTATGCCTGGTTGATGGTTGTCTTTGAATTTGAATGAAAATAGCATCCTGAAATTGTTTACATATATCACCCCATAACCTAAAATTAATTTCTTCATCAGGGTCTTCTAATGTATTCAATGAACATTGTGAAGCATTAGTGGATGGATGCAATGGTAGTTGCCCTGAACCAATTGGCATTGAAAACCCCTCTTCAGCTATGAATTTCATCAAGTTATTGAACACAATATCCTCATTACCTTTGTTTTCTTTGATTGTATTAAGTATATGTGTGAGGAGTTTTGCTGTATCTTTAGTATTTGACTGATAGCAGGAGTTAGTTTCAAGTAAATTTGTCTCCACAATATATTCAATTGCTTCATTTGGTGATTCAAATAACTTTCCGGTCGGAAGGTCATTCGAAATATCCAACAACTCATTGACACAACGTTCCATTACTAAAACATTATCATACAGTTGTTTGTCGATATGCCTAATCATTGATTGCATTGTTTCAAAGCTGGGTATTCCAACTCCAGATACGCCTGGAAATGCCAATTGTTTTCTTTCCGCCATTGTTTTAATAAACAATAATTTATTAATATTAATTCTTAAATAAGTATATAAGACTACCGGTATCAAATCAAGTAACCATCAAAGTAGCTACAGTACTCATTAAACCTAAACCTAACCCATAACCATAATCTGATGATACTGATACACTACAATAACTAAAACAGCAGTACGGGTACCCTACAACTGTACAATGCTGCAATGAGAACCTCAATTAACAATAAAATACATTTGAGCATTTGGCATGTTAAGTCTGGGCAGCTGGGTGTTATTGTTATATTTGGGTAGCCTATTTAGTGCAGTAGTGCGATTTTTCAGACATGTCAGAAACGTAAGGCTGTAAGTTGTAAGGCTGTAATGTGAGAGAAGTTTCAACTTTTGAGAAGTTGATATCTTTGTGCCGCTGCCGCATGCTGTGTTGGGTTGCGTCTGTTCAATTTCTGCGCCAGCTGACAGGCTGTACACAATGAAATAGTCAGATAGTGAGCATGAAATAGTCTGATATACTGATATAGTGCTGTAGTGGGCGTACAAGCAGACAAGTAATACATCTTGATCTTGAAAAGTCTCGGCTCGGCAGGGGTAGCAATGAGTGACACTGAACACAGCGGCATAAGGACATACGCAGATAGGCCCAGTCCAGTTGCTAGTACAGCCCCGAGATGCCGAGCAATTTCAATTTCAATCCGGGATAGGCCCGGGCCTTTCATTTCGGAAGTTCACCTTTCGATATCGTTATATATTGCAAAAAACCAAAATAGATTCGAAAGGAGATAATTTAGGTGCTCGGAATGTAAAAAGCATGTTTATGAAATAGTTGCTAGCTAGTGGGACCCATCAGGAATATACTGCACATTGGATATATTGGAGATGTTTTATTGTATATAAGTCAAACACAGATAAATACAGTATAGGTCTAACTACAGTAGAGTATGGACAGTATGCCTAATGTCGCAAAGTGGATACTTTATTTGTGGAATCTTTACCAGCTTCAAGACAAGGCATCGAGAAAACGTTTTTTTAATTTATTTGCTAGGGCATTTTTAGATAGTGAGTTTTTAAGTTCTAAGGGTAAATCATTCCAAATTTTAGGTCCTGTATATTTTATAGAATTTTGGGAAAGTTGTAAGCGGACACGAGGGACAAAGAACTTTTGTGTAGAAGCAGAGCGCGTGGAATATTTGTGTATTGTACTTGTGTGACGGAATATTTTTTGCATGGTTTCAGTTTTCTTATGTTTGTTAATGTCGTACATAAATTTAGCTACTTCTAGGTCAAATAATTTTTCTAGTGGGAGGATTTGTAGAGATTTATAAATAGGTGCTGCATGCGCTTGGTAATGGCTAAATGTTATTGCTCTGATTATCTTATTTATTTTTACTTTATTTTCGACGTGTTATAGTTGTAGCTATTTCCCCACATTAAAATTCCGTACAGTATGTGAGGGTGAACTAGTGCAAAGTACATGGTTCTCATAATGTGTAGAGGTAAAATGTGTCGCAATTTAAAGAAAATACCAGATAATTTGGATATTTTAGAGAGTAGGCCTATGTATTCACAATGAGTCGACCAGTTAATTTTATTATCAATATATATACATAAGAACTTAGTGGCGGTAGCTTCCGTAAGATTAGTGGAACGTATAGTGATGTTGGGTGTTATATAGTTCCTAGAGTTGTTAAAGATTATATATTCCGTTTTTTTAAGGTTTAAGGATAATTAGCTATTTGCAGCCAGGCTACAAATAGAGTGCATAAATCTCAATACCTTACTGCCTTACTTCTGTACTTACAGCCTTATGCGCGGAAATGAGATAAAAGTGCGCGGAATTGTGTGAAAAACAACAAAAATGCTGGTGCTGGAAATTTATAAATTTATTTTAACTAATACTGCATACTGTAATAGGCCTATTGTTATGTTAGTAAATTACTGAAGTCCTACCTTCAGACCTTACTGCCTTACCTAATCTACAGATCTACCGGTGTGACCGGTATGGTACTCTGGTACTGTGGTATGTATTTACGGCTGTACGGCAGTACGGTATGCTCAGATGCTGGTTGGTATGCCTTGGGGTGTTGGGCCTTGCCTATTGCAGTATTGTTCGTTACCGTAATAAATACAGAAATAATAGGCAGATAGGCCTACTACAGCTGTACAGATCGGCAGATAGGCCTACTACAGCTGTACAGAGCTGTACAGCTGATTAAAATCAGAGACTGAGAGAGGAGGCCTACAGCCTATAGCAGTATAGGCCTACGATTTAATTTTATGTGAATTACAGGTACTAGGGTAGGTCTACTTGGCAGCTTGGTGTGCGCGCGTTTTTTTCGGTGCATGCGCGGTGGCGGTAGGCCTATATTCAGATATTCTGATATTGGCAATCTGCCAAGCCAATATTGCGGGGTTGAAAGATTGTGCACGGGCGTTGTGCCGGTCGAACCGGTAAAACGAACTTAGATCCTGCAAAGCCTGACTTTGATGAACTTAGATCTTTCCGAACTTAGGTCCTGGGCGAACTTAGATCCTATCTGTGTGAACATTGATCCTACTTGGGTGAACTTAGATCCTAACTAGGTGAACATAGATCCTATCTGGATGAACTTAGATCCTAACTAGGTGAACTTAGACCCTAACTAGGTGAACTTAGATCCTAACTAGGTGAACTTAGATCCTATCTAGGTGAACTTAGATCCTAACTAGGTGAACTTAGATCCTAACTAGGTGAACTTAGATCCTAACTAGGTGAACTTAGATCCTATCTTAGTGAACATTGATCCTACTTGGGTGAACTTAGATCCTAACTAGGTGAACATAGATCCTATCTGGATGAACTTAGATCCTAACTAGGTGAACTTAGACCCTAACTAGGTGAACTTAGATCCTAACTAGGTGAACTTAGATCCTATCTAGGTGAACTTAGATCCTAACTAGGTGAACTTAGATCCTAACTAGGTGAACTTAGATCCTAACTAGGTGAACTTAGATCCTATCTTAGTGAACTTAGATCCTAACTAGGTAAACTTAGATCCTAACTAGGTGAACTTAGATCCTATCTAGGTGAACTTAGATCCTAACTAGGTGAACTTAGATCCTAACTAGGTGAACTTAGATCCTAACTAGGTGAACTTAGATCCTATCTTAGTGAACTTAGATCCTAACTAGGTGAACTTAGATCCTAACTAGGTGAACTTAGATCCCAATTTATGTTCAATCTATTAAAAGCCTTTTGTAATCACGATGCTAGTCACGAAGCGAACTTAGATCCCACGTTGACAGCAAAGCGAATTTATATCTTAGGGGGACTTAGATCCCAATTTATACAACTTCCTTAGCACACGCTAGATGAGAAGCGAACTTAGATCCCACGTGTACTGCTGTACAGTGCGTTGGCCGCGTTCTATCGATATTATAGTATATATTGTACTGTGTTTCATTAAGTATATAAAATTTATATTTAATACATATTTATATTTAATTTAAATTAAATTTAACATTGAGGCGGGATATTAATTCACCAAGATGGGATTTGCGTCCATTTTACCCCATGTCTCGCTCATTAAGTTAAATCATGATGTTGCCTTTCTCAATATTGAATAATTATATTGAATAGTTAGAAAAGCCCGTCTCTGTTACCTGCTTTTTTTTCTCATTTTGTAATGTTACTGTTTATTGTTTTGGTTAGAAAAGCCCGCCTCTGTAATACTCGTATCGCCTCGTTGCGTTCGTTCTTTTTGACGAAACTTCAGATTCTTTCTAAACTTTTAACGGACGACATACATACCAAGTTTCGTTTAATTTCATCAAGGAATGACCGAGTTATTAGCGTTCAAAAATTTACGACGACAGACGATGACGACAGACGACGACGATAGACAAGGCTTTGCTCACTTCGTGGCTCGCCCCACATCCAGTGCTACAGGTTACAGCTACAGGCTACAAGATACAGTTACATTATTTAATTCATAGTATTTCATGTCCATGTTGCTATATATTTTGAGTGCTTATTAGTGACTATCTTAGTTTCCCTGAAGAGGTCCCTTAGGCTAGAGGGTTGAAATTAATAGCTATCTAATTATCCATTTACTTAATATAGGCCTACACAGTGCTGCTCAACTAGTTGAAAGTTCAACTAGTTAACTTGTACTGGTGAAGGTAAAGTGGAAGGGTTTACTGTGGAAGATCACCCATGGTGGTGAACAGGCATTCCTTGGCTTAGCAAGCCTAAAAGATTCTCCCATTCAAATCACTAAGGTTGAACGTTGAAGAATGACTGCAGTACGTCTGGTGCAATATCGACGGAGACACTTTTTTTGACGCATATATATATATCTATAGAATGAAAGCAAAAATATAATTCTGACACACACAAGAAGGAGGTGGGAGATGAAACTAACACTGACTCAAATTCCGTACAATATCATTATGATTTATAGAAAATAATATTTAATATCGAACGACACTATATCCTCCCAGGAGATGGTGTATATCAGTTCTCAACCTTGTTTATACAAATCAGTATAAAATCAGCCTCCACCTTTACTGTATACGTCTACCTTTCGCTTCCGTGGTTGTAAGTCCTTTACTTTACGTATTCTAGAATATGTTGTGACGGTATTCCCTTGCTCTGGTATGAATTATTTAACAACAATGCTACTTATACCAAGGCCATGCTTATACTACAAACGTTAGCTACTGTTGAAATAATCTACATTGATTTACTTTTACATTTTTTTTAGATTAAGTAAATTCGCGAAGTGTGTGTGTTTTTCATGGCTCTAGTAATTTTCCTAGTATTGACTTATCACCTACCCACCATTTGTTTCGCTGTGGACGTTTTGTCTTTAGATTTTACTTCCAATGGCGGAAACAGAGCTTTTGTCCGAGTCGCGAATGACATAATGCCTAGCAACCTCAACCCGCCTCGACTTAACTCCAAAGGTCTTATGATAGTTGGTACCGACGGCCAGACAGTAGACACACGCAGTCCCCAAGGTCTGGATCAGTTCTACAACTACGATATGCGAACACAAAAACTCCTTACTCTTATGGAGGACCCGGTAAAACGCAGAAAATTTAGGGAACTTTTCAACAAGAGAATGAAAAAATTTTATATCGAAAATATCGCTGGTTATCAGAACGGAAATTGGTTAGAGAAAGATAAAGACTTAAATAAGCTCGAATCTATTGTCTTGAATAAGAGGATAGACGCTCCTTCTGTGAATACTAATCCACATTTAGTAATGGACAAGCCAGACATTGTTAACCAGCCTTATCTGTCTGCTATGCTTGATAGGGCGAAACTATGTTACGCCCGAGATAAAGTTGTTCTTATAGCTACTCTTGTCAATGTGTGCGTGTTTATTGCCACTATATGTTCGTGCACATCCATTTACATGTTTTGTAACCGAGACAAAGGTGATTCCCAGGTAGACACGGGAACCGACTGCAGTCTGTGCGTCAAGGTGGTCACCTCCTGTATCACTACGTGCCAGTTGTGTTTGGGATGGGGACGCAGAACGACGGGTACGGATGCGATGAGCGGCGTTCATCTCCCTCCCGACTCGAGTTTCATACCGTTACTTGAGCCGGCCCATCTATCTCCCAACTCGAGTTTCATACCGTTACCAAGTCCTCCGATAACCGAGTCCGTTTCCGCACCGGAACTTACGTCGCCTTCGATGAATTCAATGTACGCTTATGAAGAAGATGATAAAAGCCTGCGATAAAGATATAATAACTATTTAAGTGGTGGCAAAAAAGTAGGCTTTTTGTAGAGCGTTATTATAAATAAAAAAAATTATTATAAAATTAAAAATAAGAAAGCAAGACAAAATATGTTACTTTTTGCCACCACTTATTTGTTTTTTATTCGTTATTCGTTTTTTATTCGTTTTATTTGTTGTAAGTACTTTTATCAGTACTTTTGTCACTTTTTATCTGGGCCTATTTCAGCATAAATATCGTCCATCGAAGCTTCTTCCATAGTGAAATACGGGCATTACTAGACCTTGGGTACCCACTGTTTGACTAATTGTTTTCATTTAAAAAATTATTTTATCATAAGGTTTTTTTTCTAGAACAAATATTTGACCTTCTGACAGTATTATGGTATTTTTTTCCAAAAAATGTTCTAGAAAAAAATGTGTTCTAGAACATAAATATTGATAACTAACACTTGTTCTATAACATTAATTATAAAAAAGTAGAAAAAACTAGCTAGTATAAAAAAATATAAAATATGTTATAGAACATAAAAAGTGCCCTAGAACAAAAATATTTATCAAAATTGATAGCAACACGTGTTCTATATATAACATTTATAAAAAAATTTACAAAAACTAGCTAGTATTAGAAATTATCTATTTAATCTATTATCCATTTAAATGCAATGTTATTATTAATGTCATGGAAACATTACTTTTTTTGTTGGCAGAAAAAGTGTTATTTTTTTGTCAAACTTGTTAAAGACTTTGACAAAAAAAGTGACTAAGGCCCCCCTCACACGGAGCAACTTGTTTCTGCAACTTGTTTCTGAAACTTGTTGCTGGACCCCCTCACACACAGATACTTGTTGCTGCAACTTGTTTCCGAAACTTGTTTCTGTGTGTGAGGACTCCAGCAACAAGTTTCTGCAACTTGTTTCCGCAACTTATTTCTGTGTGTGAGGGAGTCCAGCAACAAGTTGCTGGAAGTTATATTCCCAGCAACTTTTTGAAAAACTTTTATTACATTCCATTTTGATACTAGCTAATATTAGATAATTTGAGTGATGTGATATTACATATAAATGAGTGGACATGTTAGCTATTTATTTGGAAATAATTGTTATTTTCTTCAGCAACAAGTTTCTGTGTGTGAGGGGGTCCAGCAACAAGTTGCAGAAACAAGTTTCGGAAACAAGTTGCTGAAACAAGTTGCAGCAACAAGTTTCTGTGTGTGAGGGGGTCCAGCAACAAGTTTCAGAAACAAGTTGCAGAAACAAGTTGCTCCGTGTGAGGGGGGCCTTACAACAAATAAAATATATAATTTAGCATTGTAATTTCTCATTTATGCCTTTGTTATCTATAATTTTCAGATTTTACTTGTTTTTTTTTTAATTTAAGTGAATTTATTACCTAATTATAATTTGTGTTTTATTTACCACACAAATAATTTATGGCAATGGTCATGGACAATGTTACAGCGAATTTGTAACACATTCACTGCACACTGCATGTGGGACTACGCGCAACCTTAGGTAATATTAGCGCCCTCTAGTGGCTTCAGGCGTGTTGCTATCATCGTCACAGACAATAATCTATTTTTTTTTAAACAGTATCACGCCCACGCATTGTGTGTAGTCGTAAAATTATATGTGATTCCTTTACGAGATGAGATATGCTAAGCGGGTTTGAAGATAAATCCTTTTTGGGAAGAGAGAGGTTTTGTCAACCGATAAACGCCTAATATAAATACATAAAATCCGATATGTTTATTTTTAGATCACGTGGTTGAGAATGGTCGACCCACTTCGCCTGAGAGTGAGACGAGCCTGGGATCCGCTACCATGGGATCCGCTAACACGCTACCATGCGCCGCCCCTATGGCTAGTTGCAGTAGTGGCCAATCAGCTTTTAAACAACAATATGACCAAAGTGTTCAAGGTTACTCAGTGGAGCAGCGTTCAACTTCGGTAATTAATTTGTTTATAATCTACAAAATTTACGTTTATCATTGTAGCTGCTCTTTCACTGTGAATAAATTCACTCAGGTCATAAAACTCTGAAACAGGATACTTTATTTTACAACGATGTAAATAGCGCTATCGGTAGTCTATTCATGTTATATTTTGTTAAAATGGACTTAATTGACCACTCAGCCTTTAATTTTAAAAAAGTAAGATTTAATTTCTAGCCAAGGAATTATTTTCCTTAATATACCGCTGTCTCTTATATCCAGATGTGATCCAAGACTTTCAACAATAGGAATGGAGTAGCAAACTGTGTATGAATGTAAATCTTCAGCCCGCACACTCAATTTATCTTTTATGATGTTCTCGATATTTTTAACTCTGGACATATACTTTATTTTACTTTATTATGGTCATATATATAATTTAAATATACATTTTATTTGAATATTTGTGGCGAAAACTGGGCGTTGTGGTTTTGAGAGATTCCTTGGGAGTGCAGCTGAGTGACAGCTCCTAAAGTAGAAGTTGTTAAATAATATGGAAATAGAAGGAGGAAAACAATTAATACACGTTGTGGGGTCTTCGAGCAGCACGTGTTCAAATGTTCAATGACTGAGCAGCGACTAATTAACAAATTTATGAGAGATTCATTGACCAGCTACCGACAGACCAATATTGTGACATATATTTTAGTTTAATGTTTGATTCAATTAGAGGCACAAATTAAAAAGGCTACAAATATATAGGGGTGAATAATTAAATTAGTCACCCATTAGGCCTAAAAGGTAGCCAAGTATAAGTTGCAATCTATATAAATTTTTGAATTCAGTAGTGTGGGTGTGTTGTGTATTGATTCCGTAGATTTCGTGTTGAAATAGCGTTCATTAATTTAATTTGTATTTAATGATTCATGCATACTAATACACACATTAAATTAGTTCGCGTGTGTTAAGTGTGTAAGATTTGATTGTTTCGTCACGAACCCATTAGGGCACAGAAACTGACGGATTCTTCGCGAATTTCGCAAACGTCGCAAACTTCGGGAATTTGTTCTACAATTTTGACTCCTTAAGCAAAAGGGTCCCGAATGAGTTTTTTAACCTTTATTTTTTGTGATTTTGAGTGCTTTTTTATACTAGTGAATATTCTAGAACCTTAGTAGATTTTTAATGGTATATAGCTAGTATTTTTTACTAGCTAGTAATTTTTGGAAATTATTTTGGTCATTAATATATTCTTCAACAGTTTAACCTGAAATATCATGGACTTTCACATTTTTTATAATTTCAAAAAATACTAGCTAGCAAAAAATCACTAGCTATCATAAAAAACATATCTACTAATGTTGTAGAACTTTCACCAATACCAAAAAAATTAAAAAACTCTAAAAAAGGATTGGTGAAAAATGGCTGGGGTGTCGACAGGGCGAAGTAGGGACCGTGTTGCTTAACCCCTTAGAGCCTATGACGTCCACTGCACGTCACAATGGACAGCACGAAGACGTGCAGTGGACGTCATGCTGGAATACGTGTTTTATTGGAAGGCTCTTGGAGTAGGTATACTGGTGGATAGTATTAATGACATTTATTGCTCTTCGTGGCAAAAAATCCATTCTGTACTGTAGATAGGCTGTATTGTAGACTGTATTATTAGTGTTAGGTATATGGCGTAATGCCAACCACAGTACAGTAGTACAGACTGGCAGTAAGACCGACAGACAGACAGACTAGATTTATGTAAACGTGTAAACTGACATCAAAAATGAAATCAGCAACCCTTAAAACCACCATAGCGAGAATGTTGGTTAGTTAGTATACTTTCTTAAGTTTTCACAGACTGACTGACAGAAAGACCGACAGCCAGACAGACTAGATTTCTTTAAACGTGAAAACTGACATCTGAAATAAAATTAGCACCCATTAAAACCCCCATAACGAGAATGTTAGTTAGTTTGTATTATTTTTTAAGTTTTGACAGACTGACTGACTGACAGAAAGACCGACATACAGACAGACTATATTTATGTAAACCTGAAAACTGACATCAGAAATGAAATCAGCACCCCTTAAAACCCCAATAGCGAGAATGTTAGTTAATTTGAATTCTCTTTTATGTTTTGACAGACTGACTGACAGAAAGACCGACAGACAGACAGACTAGATTTATGTAAACGTGAAAACTGACATCAGAAATGTAATCAGCACTCCTTAAAACCCCCATAGTGAGAATGTTAGCGACAAGTTTTAATTATTAACCATATTTCGTAAGATATATTTTAAAACATTTATTTATTAATAATGCAATAACTGAATAACCAGATAACGGAACGACAAACCGAATTGAAACTTTTAATTACTAATAATAATTGTGGTGAGAGGTGATGGAAATCAAGGATATATGTTGTTATGTTATGGAGCACGCGTTGGTAGGCACAGGCAATGAATTGATGTCTGTTGAGATGTATTGAAGGAGCACTATTCCTTCATTAGTAATAATATTAATGTCATTAAATAACTGATACCTAAACACACACACACACCCCCGTCAGCCAGTTCTATGGGGAGTGAGTGAATGTTTAGGGAATTAATGCTATCCTACCATCCCCAACCAGCAGCAGTCTGCCTCTAACAGGCCAGGACATTCTCAGCGTTGCTAAGACACGGGAAGGAATTACTCCGTATTGACTGTCATTAGGCGGTTAGAGCCTGCGTGTGAATTAATTGATAAAAATGCAATTTTAATTGTAAATCAATAAATAACTATAAAACTTGACATTAATCTCGAGTATAAAGTAAAGACTTTGATAGAATGGGACACGGCGAATCTACCCATGTTAATTTTATACCAGATGGGATAAATGTTACCCCCCTAAATAATTAATTACCGATAGAAGAATCGAAATAATTCGATTCAACCATACAATTTAACTGAAGATATTAACTTCGATTATGGCTTCCGACATTTATGGCTACCGACACACACACACACACACACGTCACACACAGACTTTTGAGAAACGGCCATAGTATAATTATATCAGTTCGCTGATGGCTCGCCATACGTGTCTCGCCCCACAGTAGACTTTGCAGCAGGGGTTTGTACAAGGCACCATGTTATCGACTCGAGAGTGATAAAACAGTGGCTAGCAGCTCCTTAAATACCTTATCAGGAAGCCATCTGATTGGGTAGATACATTAGATATATACAGATAAATTGTAAGAGAAAATCTGGAATTTAGATATATAATGTTAATAGGACAATATAATAATGCTCTCCATAGCGAAAAATATCAACAATTCACTTATTATCAAATCTGTAATTTAGCTAAGCTAG
This sequence comes from Nemertoderma westbladi, assembly GCA_032718475.1. Classification (NCBI taxonomy): domain Eukaryota; kingdom Metazoa; phylum Xenacoelomorpha; order Nemertodermatida; family Nemertodermatidae; genus Nemertoderma; species Nemertoderma westbladi. Next base: position 26,412 of record JAUCBJ010005848.1, on the reverse strand, counting down.
TAAGTTTTGCTGTCGATTATTTACATTATTAAATGAAATGAAATGGAGACTATATCATTCTTAGGCCATATGGGTGACAAACATAATGGAGATTTATTCAACATTCAACTTCAAAGACAGGGGATGCCACATATATGTCTTTGGAAATGCACTAACTCACTACACCATCTTATTTTATTTTATCTTTATTCAACAAACCGTAATTGATAAAGAACTTCAACAGTGAGGGATCAAATGTATTTATGATATCGCTAGATTTGACTGCGGCGTTTGACACCGTTTCTTACAATATTTTGTTTGAGAAATTAGAACAAACCGATATTGATAAAGCGTTACTTCTAACATTATATTCTTACTACTCAAGATCGAGGGCCTATATTGCGATTAATAATATTATAACCAGAGAACCTATAAGTTTAAACTGCGGGGTGAGACAGGGGGGAGTCCTATCCCCTATGTTATTCAACATTTATCTAGCAGATCTGTTCAACAAGCTTGATGAATCAGGTAAAGGTCTGTATATCAACAAGACTCCCTATCCTGCGATTTCATATGCGGATGACATATTACTCCTCGCAAACCTGAAGAGCGACATTCAAGAAATCCTATTGATATGCGAAAACTATTTCATACAGCACAACTTGCAACTAAACTATAAAAAATCGTGGTTCATAACAAGCACTCTGAAATGTAATGAAATAATATGGGGCAAACAGACTGATAAATGTGACGGGGTATACCTAAAAGATGGAAGAGCTGTACAAAAGGCAAATCACTGCACATTCCTAGGTTTACCACTTCCGGGTCTCAAGTCGTACATTAAAGATCACTTTGTAAAACGAATCTGGGTTAATGTATCAAAGCTGAGAACGCGAGGACTAGGCCTAGACTCTGTCCCCTTTTACATAACTAAGTTGATATGGAACGTTGTATGTGCTCCATCTGCTTTATATGGTGCGTCCACTATCCCAACAGATATGTTTGACTCTCTTGGAATAATATGGCGAAAGGCGATGCGGTCAATCCTAGGTATGGGCTCTTATATTTCAAACGAAACGCTGTATTCTCTGTTCGAGGAAGAACATCTTAACACTAGAATTCATGCAGCTCAACTACGCTTAATTTACTCAGCCTTTAATTGCGATAATCCTAGAATAAAATATTTCTTCAGTAACTTGTTAGTGAAGCACTTATCGGGGTATTTGTATGACCAACTATTTGCGGATTATAAAGTCGGCTCCGTTCGTATGGGATACCCCAGTTTAGAGGCTATTACCTGCAATAAATATGACATAAAAGCTATATTGAGTAAAAATAATAGTGCTATCAGTGATTTATCCTTCCGAGATTGTTTCAATACTTTTTACATTTGGTCTACAATGAACAACGCAGAAGCTAACTACATTCTCAAACGGCAATGTGTTATGGATTATTATAGCGAGAACTGGCGCTCGCGTGTCCCTGTTTCTCGCCCTGTGTAAAAGACCGATGTTGCCTAGGCGGGTTGGGAGTCGGAGTAGGCTGGCGCTAGCGGCTGTGGCATTTGATTTAATGCGGCTGGTGCAGTCGCAGTGGGTAGGGTTTGTTGTCGGGTCTTCGGTATATCAGCGTGTCTTAAATAATGGTCTTATATTTTATCTTTAATATATATTAATGTTTATTAAATTATGCTTTTAAAACGCTTATATTACGGTATCCTACCATATACAGTATCTGTGCGCGTTTTGTCTGCAGGTTATTGTTTTTAACATTTTAAGTTTAACATTAAAGCCGCCGGTGGCATTTAAAGCCGGATGATGAAATGAAATGAATGAAATTGAATAAAATTTGAATTATAGTTTGACATCCCTCCTCCTTACTGGGTGAGTAAGAATTTTTATTTAGCTTTCAATCTTTTGAAAAAGTCTCTCCGTCGATATTTCACCAGTTAAACCGCAGTTATTCTTATTCTTCAACATTACAGTGATTTGTTGGTACTAGTGGAAAACTGGCCGTGCAAGGATTCCAAATGTAAAAATATGAATTTGTAAAAATACGAATAACTCTGCAGTACGACCGGTGCAATATCGCCGGGGACACTTTTTTCAAACGCATTTTTTTAGTCGGCAAGTGAAACTCTCTGTTTCAATTGTAGGTCATGTCATGGAGTTACGACACTATATTGCGGGGCATGGTGTATGTTGGATTCCCCGTACTTAGTTCTAATTTAAGCCTCATGCGAATTTAGTTCCAATCGAAACAAATTTTGTTCCAATTTTGGCGAATTTAGTTCCAATTTAGGCGAACTTAGGTCCAATCGAAACGAATTTAGTTCCAATTTTGGCGAATTTAGTTCCAATTTAGGCGAACTTAGGTCCAATCGAAACGAATTTAGTTCCAATTTTGGCGAATTTAGTTCCAATTTAGGCGAACTTAGGTCCAATCGAAACGAATTTAGTTCCAATTTTGGCGAATTTAGTTCCAATTTTGGCGAATTTAGTTCCAATGTATGCGAATTTAGTTCCAATGGTAGCGAATTTAGTTCCAATGTTTCAGTTGTGGGGCGAGCCACGTAGTTGGCGAATAATCTGTTTAATACCACTATTAGGCGGATGGGTAAATAATAATTGTAAATAATTAACCCAAACTACGCCCAACCTCCTAACCAAAACAATTCAATTAAATTCAATAATATTTAATCCTTTAAAATGATATTCATAGTAAAAAACAACGCCCATCCACCTAAACCGAAACAACTGGTGATATTGTATTTGGTGTGGAAATGGCACAATGTGCATGACTTGAGTATGCCTATATAATACTACAGACTCAGTCAGTCAGTATCAGTATATATGTACTGTACACATACTCGTGATTAATATATATTTCAAAATGTGTAATTATACATTTAATTCATTAAATAATTCGGTTTTAAAAAATATGACAGAAGGGTTTTACAAGTAATTACAATTATTGTTGGCCCTGACCCATCCCAAATAGTGGCAATACGCGTGGGGTTGGCAAAGGCTTCGCCTACTACGTGGCTAGCCCCACGATTGAAACATTGGAACTAAATTCGCTCCATTGAAAGTAAATTCGCATGCATTGGAACTAAATTCGCTTCCATTGGAACTAAATTCGCTTCCGTTGGAACTAAATTCGCATCCATTGGAACTAAATTCGCATGCATTGGAACTAAATTCGCTTCCGTTGGAACTAAATTCGCTTCCGTTGGAACTAAATTCGCATCCATTGGAACTAAATTCGCTTCCATTGGAACTAAGTTCGTGCTACCTGTCCTGTATGCTGTAATAATGCTCACCCTAATGGGATTTCCTGTGGTATTGGGTCGAAGGTCCAAATGAGACGACGCTTTTTTTTGGTCCTTCGTCCCATTCGGACCTTTGTCCCATTCGGACCTTCGTCCCATTCGGACCTCCGTCCCATTCGGACCTTTGTCCCATTCGGACCTCCGTCTCATTCGGACCTCCGTCCCATTCGTACCTTTGTCCCATTCGGACCTTCGTCCCATTCGGACCTCCGTCCCATTCGGACCTTCGTCCCATTGGGACCTTTGTCCCATTCGGACCTCCGTCCCATTCTGACCTCCGTCCCATTCGGACCTTTGTCCCATTCGGACCTCCGTCCCATTCGGACCTCCGTCCTATTCGGACCTTCGTCCCATTCGGACCTTCGTCCCATTCGGACCTCCGTCCCATTCGGACCTTTGTCTCATTCGGACCTTTGTCTCATTCGGACCTTCGTCCCATTCGGACCTTCGTCCCATTCGGACCTCCGTCCCATTCGGACCTTCGTCCCATTCGGACCTTTGTCCCATTCGGACCTCCGTCCCATTCGGACCTTCGTCGCATTCGGACCTTCGTCCCATTCGGACCTCCGTCCCATTCGGACCTTTGTCCCATTCGGACCTTTGTCCCATTCGGACTCCCGTCCCATTCGGACCTTCGTCCCATTCGGACCTCCGTCCCATTCGGACCTCCGTCCCATTCGGACCTTCGTCCCATTCGGACCTCCGTCCCATTCGGACCTCCGTCCCATTCGGACCTTCGTCCTGTTACCTCCCTGTTGGGTATTTACTGCTGAACTCACCACTTGATGGTACATCTACATACACCAGGATGCTGCACATAAATGTCATAAAATACAATGTTAAATGCTTTTTTACTTCAATATTATAATTGAAACAATTAGAAATCAACCTACATTTGGATAATAACGTTTAGAGTAATACTATCGCAAATATTTGTAACACATTTTGTTACTTATTAGTTTTTGTATTTTGGTATGGTACGCGGTTGTTACAAATCCAATATAATGTTTATTGTGTTCACAAAATAGTACAGAAGGTATCTCTCTCCAGCAATGTCTTCCTTATGGGTCGACTTGCAATCCGTTCTGGGAGACTGGTAAGGTCTGGTCTGGAGGCCACCATGAGACCCGGTCTGCGGGTATTATCCAACTTGTCACGAAATATTTCCTGTAACATTTAATGTTTATTTGAAATGGAAACTGACCATTCAGTTTTATCAGGCTGTTAGGAATTCTGTTATAGAACAAACAAATTGTATTAAATTACCTTAATCTGTTACCTTAACCTTGGGCTTGGCTGCTACTAAGTTACCATTTTAGGATCTCATAAGTAACATTCTATGTTCACTTTTGGGATATTAAATCACACTTACAGTCATTTGTGGGTAGAGTTTCTTGGTTTGATTGTTTACCATCCCGGTAGCGACCACGGCAGCGCACTTAAACAACATGTCGATGTTATGGAAATTTTTGCAGGAAGTTTCTATCCAACCGAATCTGTTGTACCCAACTGAGGCCCACTCGTTCCTCAGAGCATCCACCATTTCCTGCGTCACCTACAAATTATGGAGTAAATTAGTGAAATATAATAAGGAGGGGTAACGGGTGCCCACGCCCTGTGGTGACATCAGTGAGCATAATACTTTTAAACTGATATTAACTTACTTATTCTTAAAGAAATAGTATTCTTAGATTAGATTCTTAGATAAAATAGATTACAACTAGTGATTGATTATCCCAACAGTCGGCTTACATACATGTAAATTTGCATTGATTCAAGTATCAAATCGGGTTAATTATAAGTTAATTGTAATTTAATGTATGAAATGAAACTTCTCTTTTTTTTTCTAGCTAACATAAAGAATTACTAGCTTGGCCTACCAGAAAGTAACTATTTTATAGCAAAATATTTTCTTTTATAATATTGTGGGAAGGTCCTACTATGTTCTGGAATTTTATAATTTCCTAGAATCAAAATCTTATAACACACACAAAGCACAATATAATCAAAATTTTGGTAATGCAGTTTACGCTTGGTTTTGATAATTTGGCTGGAATGATAATTAGGTTTGATTCAAACCTAATTATTGATTAAAAAAATTTGTTTCTCATTTTGAGTTTATATCATTCTGTATCTTCCTATCGGGTAGTGCCTGAAGACAATATATCATAAATTTTTAATTTAGAGATCATTACCCGACGTTTATTGTCTTTGTCATCTTTGGTCCCTACAACCACCATTACCACATCGTCTCTGTCCAGGTAGGAGTTGTATATGTATTCGTCTCTCCAGCGCTCAAGTGATTTGAATGACTTGGGGCTGGTGATGTCGTAGAGTAAGAAACAGACTGGAACATCGGCAAAGAATGACATGTGGGGTCCCAACTTGGACCTTTCAGTTCCCCCTGGTACACGAGTCTGTAACAAAAGACAGTCGTTTCTTGGACTTCACACCTAGTCTGTAACTAAATAATAAGTTCTTGTTTTTTATAATGTAGTTTGTTAGCGAAATGTATTATAGGTGGTATGTTTACCGGTACCTTAATAAGGATTCTTTGTCCACAGATGTCCATATAGTTTCTGTAGTTGATCAGAGGCAGACTCCCACTTCTCTTAGACAGCTCATATTCGCCCTCGCAAACATAACACCATGCCATAGAAGTCTTACCCACCCTAATAAATAATTATACATTACTAACAATATAACACTAACCACCATGGGGTAGGCCTTCTCACGTAATACAAGTACAAAATTTATTTGAACCATGAACAAAATACATCAGAAAATAGCCTGAAAAGTTCGGTAAATTACTGTAGTGGTACCATGGTTACTTAACTCACCGAAAGTTTCCGATAATGGATATGTCAACCTGAATGTCGTGTGTTGGTATGTTGGTCACCCCGATTCGATCAAACTGATATCGCATCTCTTCCAGCTGTTTACTTTCATCTGGAGTCTTCGGTTTACCAATGCGAGACCCCGATCGTGACTCAGCCTTTGACTTTCTCGACCCCTTATTTCTAGAACTGGCTCTAGAACTACCTCTACTCTTGCCCCCTTTCGGTGTTCCAGCTGGGGTTAGACTTATGCCTATTATCTGGGTTCCAACTGGGGTTCTTGGACTACCTCTACTCGCGCCCCTGTTAGGTGAACCAGCTGGTGTTCCTTGACTTCTACCCGTATTGGAGGTTGCGGCTGGGGTTCTGCGACTACCTCTACTCGCGCCCCTGTTAGGTGAACCAGCTGGTGTTCCTTGACTCCTGCCCGTATTGGAGGTTGCGGCTGGGGTTCTGCGACTACCTCGAGAACTGGCTCTAGAACTAGCTCTACTCATACTCCTTGTTGGGGTTCCAGTTGGGGTTAGGAACTGCGGCCCTTGCCCTTCAGCCATTTTATTTATTACAACCCTTTCCTAATTATTAGTAGACCCCTATTTATATTGTAACTTTGATTCTGAAACGATTATCAAAATTTCAATTTGAATTTATCCTGAATTATTACTATTTACAATCATTGTTGCCAATCAATTGGTTTTCCTCTATAACTGACAGATTGTTACATTTAATTAATATCCAGTTCTAGATCTTAGCAATTATCAATGCTATGGTTTTTCACATTCAGACATTACAGACAGATAGCATGGAATTTTAAACAGAGGTAGTTTCACCTCCCTCCTCCTTCCTGGCTGAGCCAGAATCTTTATTTTTGCTTTCATTCTTTAGCTACAAGCGTTTGAAAAAGATGTCTCCATCGGTATTGCGCCAGATACACCGCAGTTATTCTTCAACCTTATAGCGATTTGTTGATATTGACAGAAAGCTGGCCGCGCAAGGATTCCAAATATGTATCACAATCTGAATTTCGTCGTAAAATAGGCATTGTACAATATGGGCATTCTAAATTTGTATGGTTTTACACCTATGCAAGGTCATTCTATTAAAACTATTCTATTAGGTCTTTCTATTATTCTATTAAAAAAATACACCATATTCTAGAACATGTTTTTATCCTATACGTAGCTGGGCAACAATGCAATAACTGTAATCATACTATTGCATAGCTATTCGTACATAAACAAAGTGTTCTTGAATATGGATTATTAATAAAAATTTTTTTTAATAATAAAAGTATTTTTATAAAGTATTTTCTATTGGTCCACAGAGTCCTGTAGCATCAGGAAGTCCACAAAGAGGCCATCAGCTGCCTCCTGGTGGTCCCCAACAGCATCCGGGATCCCAACAGAACCCCTACGCTGGGGGGAGCAGCTTCCCACAACGCGCACCGAGACCTAATGTTGGATATCCTTCGCTCCCCAATCAGGTAGGTGGCTATGTGTCGTATCCGCGAGACTCGAAACAGTTTTATTAAGGGGTGTGGGGGGGCGGGGGGGGGGGGGGGGGGTCAGTAATTCCGAAGAAATTTGTTTTCCATTTTTAATCGCCTCAGGAACACATTTACATGAGGATTACAAAACTTCAAACCATTTGTTAACCCTAGTACCACTGGGGTGTTAAATAGGCCTTATTCAGTTTATAAGGAAAGCATTCCATCTAGCTATAAATTGTGTTATCCTGAAAAGTCTTAAGCTTTATTATAGTGGCATATTGCGATATTGAATTATTTATTTAGTAGTGGTTCTGCTGACTGGTGTGTTTATTCTAGCTATATGCGATTCTTGTCAATAAATTATAATATATTCCGGGGCAGGGTGTAGTGTATACATACAGACATACAGTTATATAAATATATACATATATATTATAATACGATGCGGGTTATATTACCGGTGACTTTTAGGGTGTTGGTCGTTTGTTATCGGTGGTTTGCCCGGATTCCGGACAATTGCGACCCGGACAATTGCGACCCATAATTTTTATTTAAAAACATGGGTCGCAATTGACCGGGTCGCAATTGTCAATGATATACAATGATATTTATCAATGATACCGGTATACATTACATCTTTTTATCTGGATCCGGACAATTGCGACCCGGACAATTGCGACCCGGTCAATTGCGACCCATCAACTTTTCCCAAAATCATGGGTCGCAATTGTCCGGGTCGCAAATGTCCGGGTCGCAATTGTCCGGGTCGCAAATGTCCGGGTCGCAATTGTCCTAACATCGGTTTGCCCTCACGGCGTTCTTATTGGATTTAATTATACCATTACTCTTCCTTGTAGCCGCAACAACAACCACAGCAACAGCCACAACCACAGCAACATCAACAGCCACAGCAACATCTGCAGCCACAACCACAGCAACATCAGCAGCCACAACCACAGCAACATCAGCAGCCACAACCACAGCAACATCAGCAGCCACAACCACAGCAACATCAGCAGCAACCTAACGCCGAACAGCAGCGGCAGCAGATCCAACATCCTCATCCTCAACATCCTCAACAACACCAGGGGGTTCCAGCCTCACAACAAGGGTACCCGAGTCCGGGTTATCCTGGTCAGCAGAGCCAACATATTCCACATCATATGTGTAAGTTTGATAATATGTTCGTGGCATAAAAGGTAAACGTTCGTGGTGGCGTAAACGTTCGTGGTGGCGTAAACGTTCGTGGTGGCGTAAACGTTCGTCATATCGACGTTATCATGTTCTGAGCAGCTGAACATTTTTATGAAATTATTATTTTATTTTCCATTGTTTAATTTTTCTTTGGTATAAACACAATTATTTAATGGATAATTATAAATATTGCCAAATTTATTGAAATGGGATACCTCATTTCAGAGGATTTTTTAATTTTATTTTGATGTCAGTTGTGACTTAATAACTATTTACATACTTGTGTGTAAAGTAGCACTTTACAGTGTGATGATCCGAGTGGCTTTGTTACACGAACGAACGTTAGTGAGTGAGTGAACATAAAGCCACGAGGATCAGAACACTGTAAAGTACTTTGCAACATGTATGTATGTAGTTTTATTCCAAAATTTTAACATTACGAAATGATTGTACATATACATTATAAGTGATAGAAACTGCACATATAATAACTATTTACATCATTGTGTGCAAAGTAGCACTTTTCAGCGTTATAAGTTTATTTATGTACCGAGCGAGCGCAGCGAGGGAGGTTTACATAAATAAACAAGGGCCTTTAACGCTGAAAAGTGACATTTGCAAGCAATGATGTAAATAGTACTGAAGCATACTTCGATCTACTGAAGCAAACTTAGTCACCGTCTGTGTCCGTTCAGTTTTGCTGAACACTGTCGCCATTTTCTTTGGTCATTTTAGTATCTTCTATTGGACGTCTCGCCATAATAGATTACAGTACACGTTAAACAGTTATTAACATAGTTAACATAGCTAGTTCCGTCACTGCAAACTGGATAATAAAGCAGCACTCATTAACATAAATGGAAATAATACATTCTGGAATACTGTAATTGAAGTTGTTTCAATGTCATTGATTACTTTGCAGCGTTCCGTCCTATATGCCGCAACGCTGCAAAGTAGTACTTTGCAGCGTTACGAGTAATTCACCAGAACGCTGTTAAGTTGACAATGTAACAAAATTAGTTGTTGTATAAATAAATGTAAAAATGACATAAATTATGTTATAAATAAGTTAGCTTATATTTATGGTGGCGTTTGGAGCCATGTTATAATAATATAGCTAGACCCTACTGGTCATTAATAGCTATACCCCGCCTACCGGTAGGTAATGCAGTAGGCCTATCCGGCTGTCAGGCAAATTTTCACCTATTGTTTACGTGGTAACCAATGACGCCGTAACTTAACAGCTCGCCGTCAGTGGTTAAGCAAAAGCAAAAGTAAATTTAAAGACACGATTTCGGATCTCCAGTTAACTGGTCTAAAACTGGTTGAAGACTAAAATTAACCAGTTTTCTATAACTTTTCTAATGTGGAAATATTTTTCCCATTTCAGCACCAACCATGCCGGGCCACCCAGAAGCGACGATGCCAAACTACCCGGCAGGGGGCGTCCAGCATCCAATCAACCAGCAGTACAGACAGCCGAGTCAACCTGGGTACCCGCCGGGGCCGCAGGGTGGCGCCATATACCCAGCGGGGGGTCCCCCACCCACCAACTACTATCCGCCCCCACATCACCAGAGGACCGGCGGACAGTAGAATCTATTCCCGTAGTTAGTGGGACACGTTCATGTTTGTTCAATTAATCTATTTGCACCGCAAATAGAAACGTTTCCTTTATATAACCTTCATAATCTATTTAACCAGCCATATTTAAGACACGACCTGGTGGTCGACTTGTTAGAAACAGTTTAATTCGAAAAGGTATTTATAAATGGTTTTCTGTCGCATTTTTCCTGTCTGAAACACTTCATTTTGGTATATAAAAGTTTCCAAATTTGTTTGTTAGAAAACATGACGTGTATTAATTAATATCATAATTATTAGATATTTTTCTTTTTATATTATTGATAAATTATTTTGGTTTTTATCGCCTTTGGGGTTGTATGTTATGCAATATTTTATTCAAATACTTAATTTGAAAATGCATAAAGTGCAATGAAATGGTAGTGGTTAGGAAGTCACATTTACTACGAGTTGTTGGGAAGGTGTTGGTAAGATGGTAAAATCTGTAATTCATTATGATATTGATATTAAAACAAAAGTTATTTTTGTCTTGTTTTATAACTGGTGTTGGTGAAAATATAGTATACAATAATTCTTATTGGGATATTGTATCAAATTTAGGTGATTCTAGTTATTAGTACAGTATCGTGAAATTTATTGATATTTATTATTTTATTTAAATCAGTATTTCATAGTGACTCTCAAGGTTAGGAGGAAGAAGGTTCAATAAAACGCCGGATTTTATGTTCCTTCGTAAACTAATTATCAACTAAAAACAAAGTTGACCTACAATTATTTGTTAAATATAATAATAATATTTATGATTAAAATGACTTATAGTATTATTTATAAGAAAATGTAAATTTTATGTGGGGCAAGCCACGAAGGCATGTGATCTTAACACACGAGTACCACTATTTCAATCTCGTATCTGTCTGTCCGTCGTTCGGTCTGTCGGTCGGTCGTTCGATCTGTCTGTCGGTCGTTCGGTCTTTCGGTCGGTCGTTCGATCTGTCTGTCGGTCGTTCGGTCTGTCTGTCGGTCGTTCGGTCTGTCGGTCGCTCGTTCGGTCTGTTGGTCGGTCGTTCGATCTGTCTGCCGTTTGTTCGGTCGGTCGTTCGGTCTGTCTGTCGGTCGTTCGTTCTGTCCATCGGTTTAATCTTTGAAAGTTTATTCTTGAATCATTAAATTTCCTCCCATTTCGTTTTCTTGCAATTCTCCAGTCTTTCGCTTGTGGGTGAAATGTCTGAAAGTGTAAACCTCTCATTTCGTTAGGCCCCCCTCACACGGAGCAACTTTTGTTTCTGCAACGTGTCACAAACACAGGAGCTTTCAACATTCAACTTCAGAACCACGTCCCAGTTCACTCAACTTCGGAACCACGTCCCAGTTCACTCAACTTCAGAACCACGTCCCAGTTCACTCAACTTCAGAACCACGTCCCAGTTCACTCAACTTCAGAACCACGTCCCAGTTCACTCAACTTCAGAACCACGTCCCAGTTCACTCAACTTCGGAACCACGTCCCAGTTCACTCAACTTCAGAACCACGTCCCAGTTCACTCAACTTCAGAACCACGTCCCAGTTCACTCAACTTCAGAACCACGTCCCAGTTCACTCAACTTCAGAACCACGTCCCAGTTCACTCAACTTCGGAACCACGTCCCAGTTCACTCAACTTCAGAACCACGTCCCAGTTCACTCAACTTCAGAACCACGTCCCAGTTCACTCAACTTCAGAACCACGTCCCAGTTCACTCAACTTCAGAACCACGTCCCAGTTCACTCAACTTCAGAACCACGTCCCAGTCCACTCAACTTCAGAACCACGTCCCAGTTCACTCAACTTCAGAACCACGTCCCAGTTCACTCAACTTCAGAACCACGTCCCAGTTCACTCAACTTCAGAACCACGTCCCAGTTCACTCAACTTCAGAACCACGTCCCAGTTCACTCAACTTCAGAACCACGTCCCAGTTCACTCAACTTCAGAATCACGTCCCAGTTCACTCAACTTCAGAATCACGTCCCAGTTCACTCAACTTCAGAACCACGTCCCAGTTCACTCAACTTCAGAACCACGTCCCAGTTCACTCAACTTCAGAACCACGTCCCAGTTCACTCAACTTCAGAACCACGTCCCAGTTCACTCAACTTCAGAACCACGTCCCAGTTCACTCAACTTCAGAATCACGTCCCAGTTCACTCAACTTCAGAATCACGTCCCAGTTCACACATAAACATTAAAGTTTCAGCTCATAAAATCATTGGCTGCATTGCAAAAGAAGATTTATAAAAAGCTTCTAAGGAAATTTGAATCATCAGAATATTGCATTTTGAAAGTTAAACGCACTTGTGTGACTCAGGCCATACTGTACCAGTAGTGCCAACATACTTCTGAGACAGGGGCTGCCACATATATGTCTTGGCAATGCACTAACTACACCATCTTATCTTATTTTAGTTTATCTTTATTCAACTAACCGTAATGAGATTGAATAAAATTTGAATTATAGTTTGAAATCCCTCCCCCTTACTGGGTGAGTCAGAATTTTTATTTAGCTTTCAATCTTTTGAAAAAGTCTCTCCGTCGATATTTCACCAGTTATACCGCAGTTCTTCTTATTCTTCAACATTACAGTGATATGTTGGTACTAGTGGAAAATGTATGTAAAAATATGAATTTGTAAAAATACGAATAACTCTGCAGTACGACCGGTGCAATATCGCCGGGGACACTTTTTTCAAACGTATTTTTTTGGTCGGCAAGTGAAACTCTCTGTTTCAATTGTAGGTCATGTCATGGAGTTACGACACTATATTGCGGGGCATGGTGTATGTTGGATTCCCCGTACTTAGTTCTAATTTAAGCCTCATGCGAATTTAGTTCCAATTTTGGCGAATTTAGTTCCAATTTAGGCGAATTTAGTTCCAATAACTAGAGGAAAACGAAAACGAATTTAGTTCCAATGTTTCAGGTGTGGGGCGAGCCACGTAGTTGGCGAAGAATCTGTTTAATACCACTATTTGTGGATGGGTAAATAATAATTGTAAATAATTAACCCAAACATCGCCCAACCTCCTAACCAAAACAATCTTATCCCAAACAACGCCCAACCTCTTAACCCAAACAATTCAATTATATTTAATCATTTAAAATGATATTCATAGTAAAAAAACAACGCCCAAGTTCTTAACCCAAACTACGCCCAAGCTCCTAACCCAAACAACGCCCATCTACCTAAACCGAAACAACTGGTAAATATTGTATTTGGTGTGGAAATGGCACAATGTGCATGGCTTGAGTAGGCCTATATAATACTACAGACTCAGTCAGTCAGTCAGTATCAGTATATATATATACACATACTCGTGATTAATATATATTTCAAAATGTGTAATTATACATTTAATTCATTAAATAATTCGGTTTTAAAACATGACAGAAGGCTTTTACAATTAATTACAATTATTGTTGGCCCTGACCCATCCCAAATAGTGGCAATACGCGTGGGTTGGCAAAGGCTTCGCCTACTACGACTTCGGGCCTTCGTCCCATTCGGACCTTTGTCCCATTCGGACCTTCGTCCCATTCGGACCTCCGTCCCATCCGGACCTCGTCCCATTCCGACCTTTGTCCCATTCGGTCCTTTGTCCCATTCGGACCTTCGTCCCATTCGGACCTTTGTCCATTCGGACCTACGTCCCATTCGGACCTTTGTCCCATTCGGACCTTCGTCCCATTCGGACCTCCGTCCCATCCGGACCTCGTCCCATTCCGACCTTTGTCCCATTCGGTCCTTTGTCCCATTCGGTCCTTTGTCCCATTCGGACCTTCGTCCCATTCGGACCTACGTCCCATTCGGACCTCCGTCCCATTCGGACCTTCGTCCCATTCGGACCTTCGTCGCATTCGGACCTTTGTCCCATTCGGACCTTTGTCCCATTCGGACCTTCGTCCCATTCGACCTTCGTCCCATTCGGACCTTTGTCCCATTCGGACCTTCATCCCATTCGGACCTTTGTCACATTCGGACCTGTGTCCCATTCGGCCTTCGTCCCATTCGGACCTTCGTCCCATTCGGACCTTTGTCCCATTCGGACCTTTGTCCCATTCGAACCTTCGTCCCATTCGGACCTTTGTCCCATTCGGACCTTCGTCCCATTCGGACCTTCGTCCCATTCGGACCTCCGTCCCATTCGGACCTTTGTCCCATTCGGACCTTCGTCCCATTCGGACCTTCGTCCCAATCGGACCTTTGTCCCATTCGGAGCTCCGTCCCATTCGGACCTTTGTCCCATTCGGACCTTTGTCCCATTCGGACCTTTGTCCCATTCGGACCTTCGTCCCATTCGGATCTCCGTCCCATTCGGACCTTTGTCCCATTCGGACCTTCGTCCCATTCGGACCTTCGTCCCATTCGGACCTTCGTCCCATTGGGACCTTTGTCCCATTCGGACCTACGTCCCATTCGGACCTCCGTCCCATTCGGACCTTCGTCCCATTCGGACCTTTGTCCCATTCGGACCTTTGTCCCATTCGGACCTCCGTCCCATTCGGACCTTCGTCCCATTCAGACCTTCGTCCCATTCGGACCTTCGTCCCATTCGGACCTTCGTTCCATTCGGACCTACGTCCCATTCGGACTTTCGTCCCATTCGGACCTTCGTCCCATTCGGACCTTCGTCCCATTCGGACCTTTGTCCCATTCGGACCTTCGTCCCATTCGGACCTTCGTCCCATTCGGACCTCCGTCCCATTCGGACTTCCGTCCCATTCGGACCTCCGTCCCTTTCGGACCTTCGTCCCATTCGGACTCCCGTCCCATTCGGACCTCCGTCCCATTCGGACATCCGTCCCATTCGGACCTCCGTCCCATTGGGACCTTCGTCCCATTCGGACCTCCGTCCCTTTCGGACCTCCGTCCCTTTCGGACCTTCGTCCCATTCTAACCTTTGTCCCATTCGGACCGACGTCCCATTCGGACCTCCGTCCCATTCGGACCTCCGTCCCATTCGAACCTTCGTCCCATTCGGACCTTTGTCCCATTCGGACCTTCGTCCCTTTCGGACCTTCGTCCCTTTCTAACCTTTGTCCCATTCGGACCTTCGTCCCATTCGAACCTTCGTCCCATTCGAACCCTTGTCCCATTCGGACCTCTGTCCCATTCCGACCTCCGTCCCATTCGGACCTCCGTCCCATTCGGACCTCCGTCCCATTCGGACCTTCGTCCCATTCGGACCTTTGTCCCATTCGGACCTCCGTCCCATTGGGACCTTTGTCCCATTCGGACCTTCGCCCCATTCGGACTTCCGTCCCATTCGGACCTTCGTCCCATTCGAACCCTTGTCCCATTCGGACCTCTGTCCCATTCCGACCTTCGTCCCATTCGGACCTCCGTCCCATTCGGACCTTCGTCCCATTCGGACCTCCGTCCCATTCGGACCTTCGTCCCATGCGGACCTTCGTCCCATTCGGACCTCCGTCCCATTCGGACCTTCGCCCATTCGGACCTTCGTCCCATTCGGACCTCCGTCCCATTCGGACCTCCGTCCCATTCGGAACTCCGTCCCATTCGGACCTTCGCCCATTCGGACCTTCGTCCCATTCGGACCTTCGTCCCATTCGGACCTCCGTCCCATTCGGACCTCCGTCCCATTCGAACCTTCGTCCCATTCGGACCTTCGCCCATTCGGACCTTCGTCCCATTCGGACCTTCGTCCCATTCGGACCTCCGTCCCATTCGGACCTCCGTCCCATTCGGACCTCCGTCCCATTCGGACCTTTGTCCCATTCGGACCTCCGTCCCATTCGGACCTCCGTCCCATTCGGACCTTCGTCCCATTCGGACCTTCGTCCCATTCGGACCTTCGTCCCATTCGGACCTTCGTCCCATTCGGACCTTTGTCCCATTCGAACCTTCGTCCCATTCGGACCTTCGTCCCATTCGGACCTCCGTCCCATTCGGACCTCCGTCCCATTCGGACCTCCGTCCCATTCGGACCTTCGTCCCATTCGGACGTCCGCCCCATTCGGGACCTCCGTCCCATTCGGACCTTTGTCCCATTCGGGACCTCCGTCCCATTCGGACCTCCGTCCCATTCGGACCTCCGTCCCATTCGGACCTTCGTCCCATTCGGACCTTCGTCCCATTCGGACCTTCGTCCCATTCGGACATCCGTCCCATTCGGACCTTCGTCCCATTCGGACCTCCGTCCCATTCGGACCTCCGTCCCATTCGGACCTTCGTCCCATTCGGACGTCCGCCCCATTCGGGACCTCCGTCCCATTCGGACCTTTGTCCCATTCGGGACCTCCGTCCCATTCGGACCTCCGTCCCATTCGGACCTCCGTCCCATTCGGACCTTCGTCCCATTCGGACCTTCGTCCCATTCGGACCTTCGTCCCATTCGGACCTTCGTCCCATTCGGACATCCGTCCCATTCGGACCTTCGTCCCATTCGGACCTCCGTCCCATTCGGACCTTCGTCCCATTCGGACCTTCGTCCCATTCGGACCTTTGTCCCATTCGGACCTTCGTCCCATTTTGACCTTCGTCCCATTCGGACCTCCGTCCCATTCGGACCTTCGTCCCATTCGGATCTTCGTCCCATTCGGATCTTCGTCCCATTCGGACATCCGTCCCATTCGGACCTTCGTCCCATTCGGACCTTCGTCCCATTCGGACATCCGTCCCATTCGGACCTCCGTCCCATTCGGACCTTCGTCCCATTCGGACCTCCGTCCCATTCGGACCTCCGTCCCATTCGGACCTTCGTCCCATTCGGACCTCCGTCCCATTCGGACCTCCGTCCTATTCGGACCTCCGTCCCATTCGGACCTTCGTCTTGTTACCTCCCTGTTGGGTATTTACTGCAGAACTCACCACTTGATGGTACATCTACTCTACTTACACCAGGATGCTGCACATAAATGTCATAAAATACAACGCTAAATGCTTTTTTTACTTCAATATTATATTTGCAACAATTAGAAATCAACCTACATTTGGATAATAACGTTTAGAGTAATACTATCGCAAATATTTGTAACACATTTTGTTACTTATTAGTTTTTGTATTTGGTATGGTACGCGGTTGTTACAAATCCAATATAATGTTTATTGTGTTCACAAAATAGTACAGAAGGTATCTCTCTCCAGCAATGTCTTCCTTATGGGTCTACTTGCAATCCGTTCTGGGAGACTGGTAAGGTCTGGTCTGGAGGCCACCATGAGACCCGGTCTGCGGGTATTATCCAACTTGTCACGAAATATTTCCTATAACAGTTAATAATGTTTATACACTGTAGTTATGTTTGAAATGGAAACTGACATTCAGTTTTATCAGGCTGTTAGGAATTCTCTGTTATAGAACAAACAAATTGTATTCAATTACCTTAATCTGTTACCTTAACCTTGGGCTTGGCTGCTACTAAGTTACCATTTTAGGATCTCATAAGTAACATTCTATGTTCACTTTTGGGATATTAAATCTCACTTACAGTCATTTGTGGGTAGAGTTTCTTGGTTTGATTGTTTACCATCCCGGTAGCGACCACGGCAGCGCACTTAAACAACATGTCGATGTTATGGAAATTTTTGCAGGAAGTTTCTATCCAACCGAATCTGTTGTACCCAACTGAGGCCCACTCGTTCCTCAGAGCATCCACCATTTCCTGCGTCACCTACAAATTATGGAGTAAATTAGTGAAATAGAATATAAAGCAGGGTGTCGAACGCCGGGGAAAGGCCGGGAAAAAAATTAAACCGGGAAAAACCTGGAAAATGCCAAGGAAAAATATCATGAAACCGGGAATTTTTCATATTTGGAACAACATGTTCATAGTTAGTAAAATAGTTACCGATTTTTTATTTATTTTTTTGGAAGGTAAAACCTTATTGCACCCGTAATATCAAAGAAGGCAGTCGTTAAGGTTCAAGTCAAAAGTTCGAGAGTTATTTGCCAGTAACTTAAAGATTTTTCAAAAATATTGGAACTTTTTCTCTAGTATGCCCAGCCCATACAAAATTTGGTTGAAAATAGTTAAAATCTTTAAAAGTTATTTACGAATGAATTTTTCGTTACAGACGGACACACAGAAGGACATGAAATTTTGCCGTATTTACTAATTATAATTGTGCGCTAAGGCTCACCCTGGCTGCGTGCGTGGCTCGCCCACATCGGTAATGTATAATTATAATTACTAGTTAATCCAGTTGGTTCGCCAGGACACCTTTCAAGTCCTGTTTTCGATTTAGCTAGCTGCAGGTTCCGCGTCCGCTAATTCGAAAGCGCTATGCAGCATTTCAGCTTGCTGTCGTTTTTATACCAGATCGTTTGCGGATAATTCGGTTATGGCCCCAGCGGCAGTGCAGCTGATGGAAACTACTGGACCGTTTTAAAATCGAAGGGTGGTGGTATGATTACGAATATCTGTGGTTCTTTAACAGATGTTATGAATGCGGTAATAATTACACTGAAAACTCTCTGTATTAAACAAATCCCGTGAGTAATGATATTAATAAATAGCCGAAAAGAATTGCTTTGTACATTGGAAAAATGAAAAATCCATGCCATACTCGAACGCTCATATCTCAGCTATTTCACGACGAAATTCAGATTGTGTGACATATTTGGAATCCTGCACTGAGTAATACCAACAAAATCACTATAAGATTCACGAACGGGTTCAGTCTACCTGAATAACGACACCATGTTCAGATATTCTTGGTCATAGTGTATTTATTGATATGCAATGTTAAATTATCATAATGCACATTTTAGAATTAATGAATTAATGAACATCACTTAAACCGTGATAAGTGACACTTCAACCCTCCTGGTATGTAAACGCACGCAGCCTTGTTGCTTATAAAAAATGAACCACACAGAAAAAGTGGATCAATTTCAATTGGAATAAATCTAAAAAGTTTCCCTTCTCTTTATCTTCTGATAAATACAACTAATCAGGAGAGATTCGTGTTGGAATCGTGGATGAGCCACCCATCCTGTAGGAAATAGAAGCCAGACTAGCTTCGGCCAGCTAAAGCTGACGTCCAGTGGGGTTGTCAATTAAACGGATCCATATTAAACCTACTGACCTACACTAGTAGGTCGTATCGTTACTGTATTAGCTACTAACTAACTGTCAGTGGGAACGAGAGGAGCAGCGGTGGTGTCCCGGTATATACTATTAGCGAGGTTTCCGAGAGGTAGGTCTCAGTAACCACGTCAGTTCAACCGCCCATCACTTCCAATTGAGAGGCACCTGTCTATTCGTGTGTCTGCTGTCCCACCAAGGATAGACTTTCCCACAACCACCGACTATTCAATCGGCAATTTTCCAATTGGCCCACGCCCTCGTAGCAATCAATGTTATTAGCATGTAATCAATTCCTTAAGTAGCAGACTTAAGCCTTCCTAAGCTGCGAATACAATAAACGTGTCTTTATTTCATCAAAGGGTCAATATATGTGATGGTAAGGTCTGTCTGTTCCAAGTGTTTTCGAATTTCTGAGACACTTCTGTGTTCAGAGGCAAAGTCGCAAATAACGCGAAACAGATGCTATGCAAAATTTGTTAATAGGAGAAAAAATTATTAGCGGTGGAAGTGGATGTGTCTGCTATTTTGCATTAAGTTTAATTGTTAAATGATATTTTTTAAATCAACTTTTACTTCCCCCCAAAATATGTTGTTTTCGCCAAAAAGTTGTTGTATATAAAGATCTCTCGAACAGCTGTAGAATGGAAAGATAAATTATAAGTTCGCATTAAGCGCCAATTAAGGTACTGCGTGCTTCCTAATTCTGAGTCAGTGACTGTATATGAACTTCGTACGGCGGCCATAGCTAGGTGGAGAGTATGTATGGCATATGGCATCGCGATCACATGATGGATTTTGCACCCCTGCGTTTGGTATTGCATATTCATCATTTAGGATCGTCGTGGTCTCAGCCATTCAGCGGAAAGACTTCTTGAGTCGTAGGTCCGAATGAGACGAAGGTTCAAACGTGGCCACCAGGGGCAGCACTTCGTGTTCTCAATAATAATTTAATTATCTGGGATATTGACTCTGGTTTACTGTTAGGGTCACTGTGACCTGTTCCTTTCGTTTTTTATCAATATCTCAGATGGAATTCCATCGATACGGCACGCTTTGTAAGTTTTAATGAGCAGCTTCATACTCTGTAATTGTTATATTCCTAGTACTAGTAGGGATATCAGGCCGTGGATCGAAACCTGCCCTAACCCGTGCAGTGAAGATTGACGTTGTAGAAGTTGAAAAATATATGAAGGTTGTTTATTGTTTGTAATATAAATAATACATATTTTTCCCCCAACAAAAATATGGAAAAAATTTAATTTATGGTTATATAACAATATTAATCTAAACAATGTTACAAGAAAAAGATACTTAAGTAATAATTTATAACTTACAAACATAAGCCTAAATATAGCTAGTATAGCACAAGTCTCGACTACAACTACAATATTGATTGAGTAAATCTAAACTAAACCCTGATTTGAAACTATATATTTCGACTAATTGATTACTATAAATACTGATTTTAATGATAACTCTAAAAGTATTATAGACCTGTTTGAAGTAACGCATTTGTATAAATAGAAATAGCAATTAGTGATAAAATAACAATATACGCAACATTATTATGTCCACAATTAAACAACACCGATAAGTTCAACCATTAACAATACCATATATATAATATATATACCATATAATCGCATTTAACTAACAACCAGTTTGCAAGAAAAACCAAATGCGAAATAGCAATATATCGAAACATATTATGATGCCTAAATAATTAATAAAATTTAATTTAACGATTTAAAATGTACCGATTTTGCGATCTTGTGAAACCTTTTAAAATACAACACCTGATGTCCAGCTCCTCACTAGGTGTTGGTGTTGGTACATAAGTGTAAATAATAATGGATAATGACAAATATAAATATTAATCAATAATTATGTGCCATAAATCAGATAGCAATTGTTTCACACTATTAGTTAAACAAATCTACAGCTCTACACCTAACTAATATGAAACATTAAAAAAATGACTTATAAAAAAACATTAAATAGCATGCGGCACTGCGGGAGTTAATTGAATTTTATGTTGAGAAGAGTTAGCGATGCACCGATCAAACTATTTGAAACATAATACATTAACATGATCATGAATTGAGTCAGCAATAAAATTCATTCGGCTGTCCGCGCGAACTGGAGGAATGCTGCGGATCGCCGGAATTTACTGCATATAAAAAACATCATGAAAATATATTTTAACAATAAATCTCAACTAATTATCAACATATTGAACCATAAATAATATTATAATTACAATGTTTATTTAAGATCTCTTCATCACTGCCAAAACTATCTCTAACTAAATTGAACAAGGAATTTCTCGAACGAAAAATGGTGAAAACAGGTACAATATGAATCGGAAATTGTATATAAACTGTTGTAAGAAAAACTATTTAAATGGCAAGAGTCTAAAACTAATTCATATAACATAGGCATATCCCAAAAACATATTAATTAAACTGAAACTAAAACACAAATGGGGCGAGTTGACTTCATGTGCGTGCCTTTCTATATAGATCCTATTTCCTTTCTATGATAAACAGTATATTATCAGTCTCTTTCTTGATATAAACTAACGATGTGATATGCCTATCAGTAAACAATAATCAGAACGATTCAAAATTTTAATAAAATATGATGCGGGATGGAATGGCAACTTTTCTGCATTAATTTTAATAATAAAGCGCAAATTGGATTTATTTTAAAATAGTATCTTTCTCTCCTTGAAATTTTCTCAACAATATGACATCCAATTTATTGTTATAAATTGCGGGATCTGACACACGTACCTGGACGATAAGAGGCGATGGGGCCCGTGCACTAAACGGTTAGTAGAGACCACTCGAATAATTGACAAGCATTTGTTTTATTTGTTAAGTCCCGGGGCGAAATAATTAGCGTTTTAAGTAGTTTAGCAACATAGTTATTAGCAAATGTTAATGCCCGTTGCCAAAGACAGACCCTTTCAAAATAGAAACCCCGCCATGGCGACCCAATCGCCAAAGCAATTACCTGCACAGCGATATAAGAACAATGGACTTATAGAACTCACTCCACTAATACTATACATAATAAATGAATATCTGCACATTATATTTCAACCATTCGGTTATTACTTGTTCCCCCTAATGCACCCACTCCTGATGCAGGCTATCCCCCGTCGTCGTAGTTAGGGGTAGACGCAGGTTGGCGCCTCCGTGCACCATTCGTGGCGGTATTGATTGGCTGCCCGGGAATCCTGACATTCGAATCGGCGCGCCTTCCGAAGAATAATCCATATGAATCATTTGAGAGTTGGAGTCTAGACTGCCGTTTGTAAATTCCCCGTTGCTATAGATACTTCCGTAAGGGTAATCCGTGTATTTAATGCCGGCTGTAGATAGAGATGCCCCGCTCGCTATAGGCTGTTGTAGACTAGGTAAAAGTTGATTGCCTTGGCAACCCGATTGACGATATGCTTCGAGTCGCATTTCATCTGATCCGCATTCATGACGACTCATCATCAGCTCCATCTGTTGCTGATGATATTCGTTTGTTGAAGGGCCGCTAGAGGGCCCTATCATACCATAGGGATCCAGGGATGGCATAAGGGTTGGTTGGTCTCCGTATGGTCCGAGACTGTAGGGGTAGCTGTCTGGTGGTCCGTACAGACCCATATAGGGTCCACCGCTGGATGAATACCCGTATTGGTCCTGATCAGAAGGCGCCATCATAAGATGGGGGTGGGATCCGAACTTAAACGAGTCAAACATGGTAGTATCTCGTAGCAACGGATTGGCCGGAGGTCCTCCAATCAGGGGAGCTCCCATCGTTTCGGGGGCGTAATGGGTAGGCGACATTCCGCTGCTCTGGTGGTGGTGCGGTGGTATTAGCACCATCGCGGGGGACAATCGATTTGCGTTCGAGGTGTTATGGGCACGAAAATCGTTCCAAACTGCCGGCGAATTGTTTATGAGTTCGTCTTTCGGGGACGCGGTGGGACTGTGTTGCATCCACTTCCCGTTGCCGATGACGCCGGTAGTAAACCTCGCGACCACACTTTCGTCTACCTTCTTCTTCTGTCGACCGCGCTTCCGCTCGTACTTAGAGGATGGAGTGTCGGATAGCGGCCGACGTCTCAGCGATTTCCCGGGTTTTGCGTCCGGGTTTATCACCCACCAGGAACTTTTCCCAGTTCCCTCGTTTTGAATTCGCATAAAACGATTGTGCAACGATAGATTGTGCCGGATTGAATTCTGAAATATAATAAATTAAGTTGTTAATATAGTAATAAAAAAGTCTGGAGAAATATAGAGGACAATTACCCGTCATTTTTTCATATTTATGACCAATTTTGTAATAATCCATTCCATGCCGCATTACTTCTGCACATTTCGTAATTTCTCACATTTATGGATCGTATCATTTGCTTCATACAATTTTCCATTGGACGCGACACAAGAATTTCAAGGCGTAAAAACCATTGGATATGGGTGGCAATTAGCTATCGTTGATTGAATTCCATCAAACTTAACCAAAGCAATTGGGAACCGGGCAAATGTATTGCTTCTAATAATGAATGGTCCCAAAATCCTTTTAGAAGGAACAATGGAAGCTCTATTCTATAGACCACGTCCACCTTGTACAATCAACGACAACCGCATCTTGGGCTTTTGGAAAACTGTGATGTCTCTTGTCATGCTTTAGTGAATATGGGCTCCAGTCAGAGCGCTTTATAGAGGAAGGATACTTAGCCACAGCCCATAAGATTGGTCTAAGAGTGTAACTTACCATTGTAATGATCTTTTATTTAGCTACAAGCTGGAGAGACATAAAGGCAATATGGCCCCAGGGGGGGAACACTCAATGGTATGGCTTGCCTTTATGGTGTAGCTCTGGAATGGTGCGAGAATCATAATGGCGTGGCATGGAACATGGGCCGGAATGGGTGCCGTAATGGAAGCTTAGTATAATCAATCACAAGGTAAAGACCCCAAGGGGAGAATGGGAGACAATTTATCCCCAAGGGCCAAGCAAGCTGCAATCCATCGGAATAATTCTCATATTAAATAAAATAATTCATTTTCAGAATAAGAATGACACCATACGTATTGTGTAAAGGTTCATGATTTGTAGTAAAAATCTGAGTTGATTGTGTAATGGGCGGGAATGTGATGACAATATTAAGGGTAAGCTTTTAACGGGATTTGGCATACTATGTGATAATGTAGCGCTAATGCGTTAACTCAGTAATGTTAATCTTATCCAAGTGATGTAGTCCTTGGAATAACCGAAATACTGTAGACTTCCCACGTAATGTTCTGCGGCGTTAATTATTGTCAAATGCCTCACCATTTGCATAGATCGTTGCCAAATATATGATCAAACTTACACCGAGTCTGAATAGACCCTTTTTATATTGACAGTAAATTTATATACCAGTCAGATTCCATAAGGCTAATTGAGGATTAGGATGTCATTCACCCGATATTTCCGTTTCAAGAATGATCTCTCTGTCGTGACGATTTATGGCCCGGATTTTAGTTTAATCTAAACACAAATATAATCGAACTCAGTGATGCGGTTATTGTCACTCACTCGACTCATTGAATGATTATTAGCTCCAGATCATCACCGCCCATCCTGGTGGTGTCCTCTGCAACAGGCCTGATGATTCTTTTGTGTTTGGGGTGAAGTTCGTTGGGAAGATTGTCCAAGATTATTGTCACGAAAAGTCAGGGAGAGACAGAGAACCAACGGAAATGTTTCTTTGTCTGGGATAGCCAGCCATACTACTTGAAACTGAACAAAAGTTACGCATCGCATTGTAGAAGAAACATCACCAACGATTAACTAAGTGGCTTTGTGCCGTCTGTATATGTTCTGTATTACTCTATGCAGCAGGAATTTATTGCATAGGCTTGCGTATCGAGTGTTGGCCTTTGGGTATTGGCACAGCAATGAGGTGCGTTAGACGTCAGTTTGAAATGATAAGCCGATCGAAATACAAAAGTTGGGGCGTGGTTTGTCTAAATTTGGCTCATTTCACTTTCGGGCTAATTTGACACATCCATTATTTAATTAGTTAATTTAATTAATTCCATTATTTTGCGTTTTAATTTTAAACTTCAGGACTGTAATTTTTTGGCACAAAATACCTTAAAATTGTATTAATTGGCATTCACTTACTTACAAAGTATTATTTCACCTTTAGTTACCAATTAATTATTAATTGACATTGATTATTAAATTGATAAATGGAATTTAAAAAATTCCAAAGGCTTGAATTATATTGCATGTGGCATGTAGAATATTTAAATGAATTTTCTAAATCCGTTAGCGGATATTCCCCATCAGTATATTCTGTGTCCATATATTTTGTGTCAGTATTCTGTATCGATATATTCTATGTCCATATTCAATCTAGATGTTCATCACTCTCCAGGGAAATTCGACGCAAATAATAACTGATTTCTCCCAAAATAAGTTGTTAATATAACTTTAGTTTATTGTTTTGGTTATAATAACGCGCCACTGTAACCTGCTCCTTTCCCTGAAATGAGAATTTAACAGTGAGACTTTATATTAATTCGCCGAGATGGGATTTGCGTCAAGTTTCCCCCCTGTGGGGCGAGCCACGAAGTGAGTGAGCCTTAGCGTAGTGGTACCATTAATCAACCTGTCGTTCTGTCGTTCTGTCGTTCTGTCGTTCTGTCGTGTTCAATTTTAAACGTTAATAACTCGGCCAATCTTTGATGAAATCTATCCAAACTTGGTACACATGTTGTTTGGCAAAAGTTTAGAAATTTTCCAAGTAGAATTTCCGTGTGGCCTTCGAGAAGCTAAGATAATAGCAGTTAATTAGTTAATTAAGTTGATTACGGTAAAAACACCATTTTCAACCTGCCTTTTAAAGGAAATTAATTG
>JAUCBJ010005847.1:0-33865 GCA_032718475.1 Nemertoderma westbladi | reverse complement strand
ACATCATAGTAAAAACCCAGCACTACCCTGCATGTAAGACATAAGATCTATGGCCTATGGCGGCCTGATGGTAGGAGGTCGAGGTCAGCCCTTAGCATTCCTAAACGTTTGATAAATACACATAGTCTTGAAATTTCAGAAGAATTGTGGATTTCATAAGGCAGATCTTGAACTCTATTAAGTTAGGGGCGGGGGTTTGCGATCTTTTTCAGGTGATCAATGGTGATCAATTCCGCCGGTGACTTGGGCACGCAACTTTTTATGTCGATCTTGAACTCTGGCGGTGTTATATTTTTTTGCAGAGATGTAGCGCATTGTATTTCATGGATGTTAGCCGAAGTATGTAAAATACATATCACCATCAATATTACTCTAAGAACAGGGTGTAAAGTAATACACCATTTCCCAGAATATAGTGTCGTAATTCAGTGACACGCCACCCCCCCCCCCCCCCCCCCTAATTTTTCTACAAATCTTAATGAGATTCCATGAAATTTGAAACAGAGTTAGTTTCACCTCCCGACCACTGAGTGGGTGAGCCAGAATTTTTATTTTTGCTTTCAATCTTTTCTACAAGCGTTAAAAAAAGTGTCTCCAGCGATATTACACCAGTTACACCGCAGTTATTCTTCTACCTTATAGCTGTTTGTTGGTACCAATGGAAAGCTGGCCCTGCAAGGATTTCAAATATGTAACGCAATTTGAATTTTGTCGAAAAATAGCTGAGATATGAGCGTTCAAATATTGCATGGTTTTGCACCGGCGCGAGGCTATTTTATTCTATTTAATAAATAAACCATATTCTGGAACATTTTTTAATTGTATGAATGAATAGTCACGTAATAGTATGATTAAAGATGTAATGCACTGTTGCCCAGCTACGTATTTGGATAAACAAAATGTTCCAGATTATGTTTATTAAATAGAATAAAATAGCCTCGCGCCGGTGCAAAACCATGCAATATTTGAACGCTCATATCTCAGCTATTTTTCAACAAAATTCAAATTGCGTTACATATTTGAAATCCTTGCAGGGCCAGCTTACCATTGGTACCAAGAAACAGCTATAAGGTAGAAGAATAACTGCGGTGTAACTGGTGTAATATCGCTGGAGACACTTTTTTTAACGCTTGTAGAAAAGATTGAAAGCAAAAATATAAATTCTGGCTCACCCAGTCAGTGGTCGGGAGGTGAAACTATCTCTGTTTCAAATTTCATGCAATCTCATTAAGATTTGTAGAAAAATTAGGGGGGGGGGGGGGGGCGTGTCACTGAATTACGACACTATATTCTGGGACATGATGCAGTGAAATTGTGAATTAATAAAACAGGCATAACAACGAAATATAAAAACAATAACTAATTCTTGATAATAAACAATTATTGTATATTAATTTATAAAAAGCATACCATAATAGGTGTAAGTAATGTTGACACAATTTTATATTTATGCATATGTAATATTTTTTATATTATTTTATAGAGCAAGGCGGGTTGAGATTGCAGCATCCTTGAACCTTAATGAAAACCAAGTGAAAATCTGGTTCCAAAATCGGCGAATGAAACAAAAAAAACTGGTAAAAGAAGGCAAATAAGTATAAACTTTGGGGACTGGCGCGGTGAATTCAATATTAGTGCACTCTTGTGAATTACTAATTATTGTTGACAAATATGTGAATATTATTCTCCACTCTCATGCATCGATTCAGCCATGTTGGTATAGTTTGTATTTTACTTTAGTGCAATTCAACTTCGAGCGTTAGGACTCTGCATTTATGTTAAGGCTTAAAGGTGAAAATTTACCATATAATATTAGCTCATAATTTTAGATATAATATAACAATATTTTAAGGAATGTTAACAGTGACTGTATTATTAAAACAGCCACTCTAATTATTGCATTCTCATGGGTATTTTATAATATTTTTCAAATATATTTTTATGTAGGCTTATTACTAACGATGTAAACAAAGTATCAAAAAAATAAAGGCCACCCAGACCGAATCGACTATAGATTTATTACATTTTTTTTTACAGTTGCATTACCAACGCATCCCCAATTAGTTCAAACATCGAATTATTATGTAATAGTTCGTTCCCTCTGAACTATTTTACAAGCTTTTAGAAAGTGTCTCGATCGACTAATAATCCCCTTTATCTCCAAGATTTCTGTAAAGTACCGTAACTTGATTCCAGAGCTCTAAAACATTGAAGTAACAGATGTGTAAAGTGTAAGTAAAATTGTAATATTGTATATTAATATAAACCAATAGTATTGAAACTCTTTAAAAAATAATCATCATCACAAAGATGAAAAGTAGGAGTTTTCGAACAGCCGTTCCGATTTCTCAGTGAGAAACCTGCACGCACAGTAAATGATTGCCAATTAAGGGATAGGAGAAGGTTACAGTGGCAAGTAATGGGCCTTTATATTCCCAGCAAATTCGCCCGTGAGAAGGATTAACCAGCGTCCACTCTTGGCCAAGAGCAATCTACGCCCCGATAAATAAAATCAACTCAATAAAGGTTATTGTGTACCGGCAGCTGTTTATGAAACTGTTACCGTTACCATGTGCAACGACTCCCGTTAATTGTTTTGGTTAGTTTTACATGTCACAATAACCTGCTCCTTTCACTTAATTGATAAATAGCATTGGATAACTAACACCCATCACAGCTTGTTTATAATCATCCTATTAGCAGTGAACTGGTTGGCCTTTAAGAATAATAATGTTATATTATTTTATTATATAATTATTTTACTCGTGCTTATGTTTAATTATGTTTATTTTACGAATGTTGCAATACGCTGTTTTGCTTAATAAAAACGTTATTTTCGTCGCAACCTGAAACCTTCCCTTTTCGCCGTTTAAATTTGAGTAAGTAAACTTACCTAATGTGTTGTTAGTGTGGACAAAGGGGAAGGAGCTTTACTATATGGCACTTATCCAGGGGGGATCTAACATGTTCTGAATACTGTCAAGCGATGTGACTATGAGTGTTTTTGCGGTTTTTTTGTAATTTTGATTGCTTTGCATTAACATTATAACAATAACATCTTGGAATGGCCATACAGTCCCACATATAAGGATCTATCAAGGATCTGAGATATTCACCCCAAATTGATTATCTTACTCCCCCCCCCCCCCCCCTCCCCCCAATTGGGGATACTTTGATACTTTGGTTTTCCTTTGGACATTTTGTATTATATTCACTACTTAATCAGGGATGATTCTGATAATTATTACTCAAATTTTGATTAATTAATTTATTAATTATTTAAAAAAATATGTTATACTGCCATCGAGGAAACAGCTAGTAGGTTTTCAGGAAATTAATCTTAAAAGATTGACCAATAGTAACAAAACTAAACATTTTTGCGCTTTTTACTTCCAAATACATTTTTTTTAGTATTTACGAGAAAAGGGACCTGTTCCAGTATGATAGATTGTTAGGTAATATCTATGAGATACATAATTTTCTGTGCTTTCTGAATATCGAAACCGTTTTTTCATATGTTTGTCGGTTGAAAAGTTATGAGTGATTCAAAATAGTAAATGCGGCACGGGCAATGCATGACGAAAAAATGCAATAAAAATTTAGAAATCTTTTCGGATATGAGCATTTTCTGGGGCTGAAATTCATAAGGGTATACAAAACAGGGTCTCGCGAACAAACCTAAATAAACATATCTATCCGTACCGCATATATGGCAAATTAAAGGTGTTCAAAAAATAAGTATTTCTTAATAGAAACCAGTTACGGTAAATCATACCGTAGGCCTACAATTAAATCCACATAAAAACATCACATACTGGGTTGCAAACTTCTGAATAAAGAATTGACTTCAGAAATTACAGGTTTCCATTAATGAGTTCAAATATCCCGCTACCACAAAAACCAAATTATTAATTTAATTAAGACAACAAAACTCATTCATTGGTCTCTAATATCAAAGTCACCCCCACACGGTCAAATTCACCCACTTGACGACACCTGATAAACCCTGATATATTATGATGTTCAATTGGAAAATGCTATTTAGAAAACCCATGAAATAAAGTGTGTACAAGTTAAATGTGAAGTTCCGCATAGTTGAGTATTTATTGCATCAAGTGATGTTGTGTTGAGGGTAAATGTTCTTTACATTACTGCGTAATTTTATAGGGACTAATTGCCAACGGATACTCAATAGTTAAAATAAGTGGAGTTTACTCGCTAACAACTCATTTGCAGTCAGATAGTAATCCAGTATCTATGCATCATGGTACCACCTTGACTGTCAACTAGAAAAGCTTTAGACATCCTTTGATGCTGTTCGGCTTTCTGTTTCTGCTAACTCCACCGACCAGATCCCCCTCGGTATTCCATCCTACTTTATCAATGTCAAAACTAATCCATCTTGCTATCTCACAATAAGATTAGCGGTGATGCTAACTGGCTCAACTCATCTAAGCTATGCAACCGCGTGTCCACTACTTTGCACGAACGCAAAACTCATAGCGTCTCTGATACTACTTTCTATACATTCATAAAGTTACTTTATTCTCCACATTCAAGTTTTAACAAATATAAAATAATATACTAAAGTAAATTATAAGTCCTGGACAAAGTAATACATTTTCATTCTTTTGTATGACCAGACCACCCCCCTTATCTACCTCTTTTAAAAATAAAATTATTATTCAGTTTAAATATCTAAAAAATACATTATAAAATAAAATCAGTTTCAAAAAACATAATTAAATTACGTTATAAATCATCATCAGGTCAACATTAAGGCAGCTCCTTTAACCGGAGAACAGCTAGCCGTGCAGTTCAAGTTGAGGTTTTCTTTGACAAAATTCCTTTTGTTATGAGCAATAAGTTTAGTTTTGGGCAACTTAGCTGCCTGACCGTGGGGCGGCACGTACTCAGGAATAACACCTTGGACTGAGTATACAGTCTGTTCTGAGTCAGTTTGAACCATTAGTTTCGCTTTGTAATCCTTGCCGTACATCGAGGGTTGGAATGATACAGTTAACTCACTGCCTCCCTCGTCGGACGGGAGCAACTCCCCGGATTGGGGCGCAACAGTGAACGCCGAATCCGAACCCGGAAGGAAGTATGATGTAAATGCTTGCGGATCGGAATCTATGCTGCTTCTATTGATAGCTATTGAGGAAACCTTGTGGAGTCCCAAACTCTCTATTAGGACTGTAGAATCGGCATCCGGTTCCGAGGCTTTGAGAGCGAACGGAAAAGTCCATTGGCCACCCGTAGATGCCTTGACCACGAGCGCCACATGCTGGATCATCGAAGAACCCGGTGAAAAGGTAACCTCAAAAATAAAATTATCAATACCAGAGTCTATCTCTTTCCCTCTTCGAAGTAACTCGACCGAAACGTAATCCATGTCAATTTTTGAGCTAGATACTATATTGTAAGTAACATCACTGACCACCAAGTTCGTTTCAGTTACCATAACTTGTTGCTCTATGCCATTTTCTTTAGTTAGAATGCGACCCTCACTGTCACAACGGCAGAGAACGAATGAACTATCCTGACGAGCAGATGTGCTGGCCAATCCGTAAATCGAAACAAACAACAACTGTTTTGTTGTTCGTCCTGATTGGCCCTGAATGAAAATCTTCTCCTGAACTTCCAATTGGTGCTCGCTGATTCCGACTATTGGAAACAACCAGGATAATTCATGTAATTGTTCAACAGATTCTGAACTTTCTTCTGAAAGATCATATACCCAAGGTTCGTCATTTTCTGGTCTTATCGTTATCACAAGATCCACTTTCAGTTCAATCATTTCTGATGGAGCAAAGCACACAGGAACATCAAGAACTGCCTTAGGGCCTAAACGCAATCCTTTGGTTTTCTTTAGTAAAATACAGAAAGAACTTGAATCGTTTAAAGCAATTCTACTTTGTCTATTATCCATTACCATGTTAATATCAACTAGAACTAAATCATCCATAGGGTTCCGAAATGGCACCATGACTGTACTCATGCCGTTAATATTACTAACAATCGATGTTATAGGTGCAGGCTTTGGCATCGTCCCAACACCTGTGGCCAA
This sequence comes from Nemertoderma westbladi, assembly GCA_032718475.1. Classification (NCBI taxonomy): domain Eukaryota; kingdom Metazoa; phylum Xenacoelomorpha; order Nemertodermatida; family Nemertodermatidae; genus Nemertoderma; species Nemertoderma westbladi. The sequence continues at coordinate 27,795 of JAUCBJ010005847.1, read as the reverse complement.
AAAGGACCAATCTCCAAACATGTCAGAGATAAATGAAATGCGAGACAGATGATTTCCATGACCGACACATGAGGGTACAAAGAGAAGTGTAACATTGGTTGTCTGTTTCGGTGGCAGGATAAGCACATCTGGTCGCAATTCCAATGGAAAATTATTCGGATTTGATGATTTCGCAATAACCTGAATTTCATTAAAACTTGGGTTATGGAGAGGGATGTTAATCTTTTTCCATTGACCAAGTTCACACGTTTCTCGGGGTAACTCACTAGTGGGAGGTGAGATGCATTTCAAGTCGAGTCCATACCAAAACTCACCCACAACCTCATTTGTAAATATGATTTCACCTTTATACTCACCGTTTATCAAAGGACTGTAATTGATGACGTAGACACTTTCTTGGAGACCACCTATTTCAAGAGTGTCACCTCCTTCAAGGAATTCACCAATAATATCAACTTTAAACACTATTATATCATTTGTGGGGTTCTTTATTGGGATTTCAACAGAGGATTTATGCAAGGCAGGACAAATAACCTCTATACTTTTTTCCATGGGCGGAGGGTCAACGATTACCTCAATCCCAAACCAAACTTCATAGGGTTTATTACTGGCAACTCCCGTATCTAATAGTTTTTTCTTTCTTTCTTTTTCTGCTGATCCCAAAAATGAAATTATCCCATTGAAAACTCCTCGTTTCAAAGGTAATACATTCGCCACATATTCAATTTCTTTACCAGGAAATACAGAGAGATTCTCAACACCTTGAATAAAACTAATGTCAGATACAACTTTAAATTCCTGTTTCCTTCCTGACAAATTGGGGACTTTGACACTAACTGTCTCAGTTTGGAAGGCTTTGCATCTAAGTGATACATTCCCTTGAGCCAATGGTTTCAACCCTGTGCCATTTAAACTAAATATATTTTCTGATTGATCTGTCTGATTAATAAGTTTCAATTTCCCATTACACTCTCCTTCAAAACTTGGTGCAAATTTAAGGGCATAGTGATTCGATTGACCGGCAGGTACTTGTATAGAGTGAGGTCCATTGAAACACTGGCCTTCCACATAGGCTTGGAGAATCCAATCCTGACTAGTATTGTTTACTAAAGGAATGTTTTGTACAATTTCTTCATGAGCTGGAGCAGAAAATTCTAAAGCAGCGGTTGTCCCTTCCGGACTAACCTTTGTTTCTAATTTAAATAAACGAGTATCTTCCTGAGATTTTAGGGTGAGGAGACAAGGGAATGTTCCAATATCGTCACTATAGAATGTAATTGGAATTTGAATGTACTTACTCGCTTCAGGTCCAATAGGTGCGAAGATAACTGAGGGAGCAAAGTATCTGGTACTAGATAATTCTATTTTGTATTCAGTGCTGTTTAATTGAGCACTGTGAAATTGTTTCTTTTTTTGGTCAACTTCTGTGGTATTACCAGCCATCGCAGCTCGAACTGAGCTAGAATCAAGAGTTCCAGTAGCATCACGTCTCCTGTACTCCCTCTCTGACATCCTCTGGTGAGCGCATATGACTAGAGCTTTCTCTTTAGAAGGATTATTTCTCAGAAGTATCAATTCATGCTTAGACTGCTTACCTCGATCAGCTTTAAAAGTAAATACTCCATTTGTGATAGTCACCTTTTGAGCAATGTCTTGATCATAATCCTCTATACTTTGTTTGATAACTGGCTGTGTGACTGCTGACTCAATGTTATATAATATTTCTCCAATATCTGGATTTGTAAACAAAACGGAGCATCCATACTTTCCTTGAGCAAATGGCAAGAAATCTATTAGTAGTGTACTTTTGGTAGATGGTTGCAAATTTATTACTGATTCTTTGCTAATATAAAACTTTGATGGAGTATCTTCCATTAGACTATCAACAGTTTCTCGCTGTTTCGACTGGCCTGTTGATGGAGTTGTAAGAGAGCGATTTCTTCCATCCGATTTGGTCCCCTTATTCGATTTACTAGTTTTTGTCTGTTCAGTTGATTCAAAAGGTTTTTCTATAATCTTTATAGAAAACTCACCAGCTTCCTTATAAGGAGTCTCAACTTCTAATAAAACTTCATGCAACTCATAGCATGATGAAGTTGTTTTAATAACCTTCATAGGTTGAGCCTCAACTGTGTTTGATTTCAATCTGAAAACCATATTTATACCAGCAGCTGAATTATTGACTTGGCGGCGACCTACTAAGAGAAGAAAGGCCTCTGAACTCCTGAGAAACCGACTACGAAACTCAACACTGAGATTTGCGTGATTTCTAGGATTTACAGTTATGATGCCACCTCGACCAACAACAAAATCACAACAGTCCTTTCCTAAAATCACTGATGTATACACTAGTGGTTTTTGACTAGGGTTGGTTAACTTCACATGCCTTTTAGATGATGCAGACAATGTTCCTGCAAACTCAACTGTCACTTTTGGGACATATTGAGGCATTCTTAGGAACAGATGGACACATAATGTCAATAATGTGATAGGGTTGGGATCTGTCATATCAACAGCATTGATATGGAAATCCAGTCCAATTATATTTAATGCAGAAGTTATCTTGAGAGCATTATGGAGGCATTGTTCAGCTGTGCTAGGTTGTGTGTACATTTTACTCAGATGTGAGTCTATCAAATATGGACAGTAAGCTCCAAGACATGCACCAATCACAAGACCATCTAAAATATCCACATCGAAGTTAACAATCCATCTCGAGGCGGGAATACCCCCTTGAGATACCTTCCAAATTCTACTCCTTTCTACCTCATAATGGTGATTTAGCCATGCCAGTATAATTCTTTCAGGAACACCGTAAACATTAGAACAAACAGGGTCAGGATTCACAGGTGGTGGTAACATTCCCATTTGTGGTAAAGGTGTTTGCTTATATGTTTTCATAGTTACTTTGGCAAGCAAAAAAACTTTATACAATTGTAACAGCACATCTGTCCAAGCTTTTTTGGAAACAATTTCAAAATTTTTTTCAGGAAATTCAATGTCAATAGCTTCTCCAGTCAAAGGAATTACATCTGTTGGTTCATTTTGCATTTTAGACCAGATAGCAAAATCTTGTGGGTCTAGAAGGTGCTCTGGTTTGATATTGCCAAGAAAGGCACATTGCGTTTTCAAATATGTAAGCAATGTATCATGTTGTTTTACTAATTGTTTTACCTTCAATTCGGAATCACCAGGTAGTGGATTACTTGGCGAAATTCCCGGAATGGGTCTTCCTGACAGGTAGCTTACCATCTCATAAACGGTTTTCATATCCTTCCTAATGCTATTCATGTCTGGAGAACCATCTTCGCCAATTCTAGCATCTGCAGAAGGTTTTTGCATTGGACTAATGCTGCTTCGCAAACCTTCTGGTACTATAAACGGGTTTGGACCACTATTCCAACCATGTGTGCTAAACCAGCGCTGCATAGCCAGTATGACTTCCGACAAGAATATTGTCTCCTCAGTCTCAATCTGTGGAATGGAATCACCAATGCTGTGATATTTTTGTCCAAGAAGTCGACCATCAGTATCAGAATAAATTGACTGTCTATTCTGATGTGATACACCATCATCCTGTGGCGAGTTTGAAAATACAGAACTTGAGCTTGAAACATTTTCATCATAGGTTGATGTGCTTGGATTGAAGGTGCTTGTTGAGCGAGTGCTTGATGTTGAAGGTCGTGTGGGAACATTGCCTGCAGTTACCTGATCGTTGATCATTAGCATTGGTTCTCCAACAACTAAACTTTCCTTCGACTGTGATTTTCGACCCTTTAGAGATAATCCTTGTTCTGTAGAAACCTTATACTCATTTCTGTACTTGGCTAAATATGGGTATATTGTTAATATACAATTATCAGCTGTTGCTGTAACTGGAAGTGAAAACGTATTCCCAACATCATCAGAGAATTGTATCTCAACATTAAAACTCACAGGCAATTGAGACCGAAATGTTAACTGACATGGCAAGACAACCTTTGAGTCATCATCAGAACTAGCACTTATAATCTTATTTCCTAGAAAATCAACAGTGAGAAGAGACATTTCTTGACCATTGCCAATCTCTATATCAGGTATGGTTACACTCAAAGGGGAATTATGATAATACCCTGTAGCAACAAGGTTAAATCGCGATGAAACCCGCTGATGTAATGGAACTGGCAACAACTCAATATATGGTGGTTCAAATGCAATATAAGGTTCATCCAGTGATCCAAATAACTGAAGGGATTTATATAAATTTTCTGTGGGATCTTCATCGAAACTCAAAAAAACTGGTATTTCACATCTGAATGTTCCACTTTTGACTGGGTCAAATAAGATACCCAAAGTAAACGAATCACCAGCTTGTAACACACCAAGAACTTTACCTACCTCATTACTGGGGAGCTGTTTACCCTCAGAATTGCACATTTTAAAACAACTGGTTTCATCAGGCACAATCCACCATGTGACAATACGATCTGAAGTATTCATTAATAATGTAGTTTTGAACTTGCTAGAATAACCATTGTTATCAAGATCTAAATTTCTTGAAGATAAGTTAAAATACATCTTGGAATGCGAAATTTGCATGGGCTGCCTTAAAGCAGTTGCTAGAATTCTTTTTCTTGGTGTAACAATTTTAAAGTCCTTGGCTCTGGGCGTTATGATATGTAATGCTCCAGCCGAAGATGAAGGTGTTGCAGGGAAAGGAGTGTTTGCTGGAGTTGGAGCTTTTATAGCATTGATTGTTACTGGCATAATAAAATCATACCCTGATACATGTTTTGGTGTAAACATCAATTTGCAATCAACTGATTTCTTTGCCTCAACATTAATAATGTAAATATGCTTCGAAACTGAATCCGAGTATGATGCTACCATTTGCTGATCACAGACAACTTGAAAATCGTCATTTTCACTGAAATCAAATGCAACTTCGGTTTTTGATACCGATTTGTTGATCATTTTAAAAGGGGTGATTTTTTGAGAGCCACACATCACTCCGCCAAAAATAAATTTAGGGATATCAATTTCAACAACTGGGAGTTCAACTCTCCCACTGATTCGTAGCTCAATCGTTTTCCAATTACGTATAGCAATCATCAGCCTTGTATCGAATTTTAATACAGATGTCGGATGTAAGACAATGTTAAGTTCTGCCACACCTCCAATAGGAACCACACCCTCAATAGGTGATATTGTCAGTCCAGGAAAAGGTTGAGGTTCAAGAACCTGGAAATATGCATGGTTCTGACTCTGGTTCTGCAATGCGGCTACTCGAACAGTGGCAATATTCAGAGGGGCTGATTCAAATAAAACACGCCGATCAATAAATTGTACGTATGTTGGGCCAAATTTCGCTACACAATTTAACTTAGTGACATTTCCATCATAAACTGAAAGAGCGAATTGACCTGTGTCTGGAGCATTAAACGATGGATGAAAGACCACCTCGCAATCCAACTGTTGGAACGGACTAACCGAACCCGTAGCCGGACGAACTGAGAATGCGGTGCCAAAATCTCCAACTATGGGCGACCATGAAAAATCGGCTGCAAAGTTGCGGTTGTTATGTAGAGTAACAATCTCGCGGAATCCATTGCCTTCAGGTAGACCGGGAGTTGGTTTTATTATTAGGTCGGTGGTAGAAAGTTCGATATTAAGTGGCACTACATTAGCATTGACAATCACATGGTGCATATGGTGGTTATTTATTGAATAAGTAACATTACGTTGAAATTTACCTTTCAGCTGTGATTCAAATATAAAGTCAAGTGAAGCCTTAGATTGAGGGGGGACTACTTGGGACAGTGGTGATGTCTGCCGTAATTCTCTGCAGTCAACATTGACAACAACGAGGACGAAATGACTGAGATTATTCACAATATGAAGAGGTTTTACATTTGTCGATCGCAAACAAACATCGCCAAATTCTATAGAAGGTGGGCCAATGACAACATGTCTATGCTCTTGTGGAGTTAATATTCTAGAACAATCTTTTTTCTCAATGGTTGTAATAGGAATAGCATTGAGACCCACTGCAATAGACTTTCCTTCAGCGTCAGTGTCAATGCCAATTAAATCTTTTGTTTTTAACATCTTACCCAGAATGGTTTTTGGGGGTGGAATACGGTTAATATCCTCATGCAACTGCCTAACGTCCAAATGGGGTGGCCTCAAACCAGCACCAGGTTTCAATCCTATATCAGTATAATTATTAAACTTCTGATAATCCAGGTAGCGTGATTTCTTTCCACGCTGTAATTTTTTCTCATCTAAGTAATCCTGATATTTCGCCGTATGTAAACTAATAGCAGTGCGTTCACGCTCTGTGTAAGAATAGTCCCTATCAACATAATTATAGCGCGCTTGCTTTGTGAATATCGTGGTGTAAGTATCTCCCCTAATGCCAGGACGTGTGCTCACTGGTCTGTCATTAGGGAATGCGGTATATGTATTCTTATCAGAGTGAATAGAAGCCTCTTTAAGTACATGAAGTTGTCCAGTTTTAGGAGCATTAAGTACAGAGTTTCTGGGATGGTATGGGGCTAATTGATTACGTTTCGCATTCTCTGTGTGAAGGCCGACTTCATTCGTTATTATTGGATGGATGCCTTGAACATAAACTGGTTTATGAAGGATTGTTACTGGTTTACCTTGTCCATACAGCGGTATATAGAAGGTGTGAATAGGTTGCATCACTGTCTCTAGGGGTTTATCAGGATTTGGTGAAGAAACTGGTCCCAATATCTCGATCAATTGGGTGACTTTAAATCGGCCGACTTGATTTGGATGGAATTGGATTCGCAGAGGGAGTTCCTCTTTCGGTTTAACCTTTCCCTGCCAAGGTAATGCACTGAAATGAGCAATTGGTTTAAACCGAAAATACACCGACAGCCCCTCTGATTGGTTGCTTAGTCGGCACTCTTCATTGGCTGAATCGCCCATAGACAACGCTCCGAAATCATAGCTCATTCGTGGGGAAATGTTGACCAGCACCGGCAATGCGGTACCCTTCAGAGCTAATTCAGCTGTAGGGCCCTCCGACGAGTTGTCTAGGTAACTACCCTCTGTTACCAGATTGCGTGAGCCAATCAATTCAAAGAGAATAAAAACCGCGAAATCCTGCCTCGGTGGCGGAATAAAGTTCCCCTTCCAACCGGAGAGCTCCGACTGAAACCTGGGGCTGAACCGGAAACTAATGCAACGCTTCTCGTACGGTTCCAACTGGCCCTGATTGGGGTAAGCAGTGAACAGGGATGAGAGCTCGTTCTTAGTGCCTCGCATTTTCTCGACGCTCTTATTGGCCAGCGTCGAGGACGTTGATTGGGTGAGGTCTGTGCCAGCTTCTTCGCCCTCCCCTCCTTCATCCAATATAGACAAGAAGCTGACTGTATCCGGCCCGTTATTGAACAGCAACACCTGCTCCGTTCGATCCGTCCCATAATACGCGGATTTGAACTGGAGACACTCGATTACCTCCTCCGTTCCGCAATCAAGAACATCCAACGAGTGTTCCACTACGTTCCCAACTATACGAAGTTCCTCGTCGGGGCGGTTCTTAATCTTGACAACGGCAACTTCATCGAATCTTCCCAACGCCTTCGCGACGACATCAACTCGAACCGTCTGCTTACCTAAGGAGGTCACTGACCCCGAATTAGGTGATATAGATATGGGCTGGTCGCCTTGGTATTGTATGCTATATTCCCCGGGAAGAGACCCATTGTTGACAATTTCTAACTTTTTTGTAACAACTTTCGCATTATTTATTATATTCCCAAAGTCGATTTTATTATCAAATTGCAAGCGGTGTTGGGGAGCGTATGCCAGACAGGGGATCACAACGAGGCTGTTATCCACTTGGAGGTACAAGTTGGTCTCAGAGTCAACCAGAGACTCGTTGAAGTAGTCCAAGGTCGCTGTGATCTCTAGACCCGGAGCGATGGGGATCTCCGGGTCCTGGAATCGCAACTCGAACAGTTGCGACTCGGTGATGTCGAGGAATCGCATCCGTTTGCTGCGTCCGCCGACGTTTTGTACCGCGATGCTCCGTTGGTGCAGCACGCCGGCGTGAGCGTCGATGAACTCGACGCTAGGGGGCGTAATGCGAATTCCTGCGATCTCATTCGCCATTATAGTAGTTCCTGAAATAAGGAAAATAAGAATTGTAAATCGTTGATTCTAATTAATTTAACTGTCTAGTTAAATCTGATAACAATAAAAATGTTAACGTCTGTGATGAGTAAAAAACAAAAAGTCAAAGATTCCACATTTACAAGAACTCCCCCTCACTGCGTGTTGTTATTTTAAACCAAAATAATATTAAAACTATTTTACAATTTAATTAGCAACAATTCTTAATTGGAAACATCAAAATGTTTTCGCAAATATAGATCGATTTTTTTTATGACTTTGTCATTTAATGACTATTGTTTTGTAAACTAGTTATTTACATTATTATTGTAAACTATTATGAATTTGCACCGTATTACCACCAATCAATATTTAAAATCATAAAATTATTATAATTACAACAAATCAAGGGTAAAATGATCAAATTGTAAAATAATCCCCCTTTTGACAATCACTCTTTTGTTGTTCTTCACTTCAAAAAAAAGCGAAGCAATGAAGCATGTAATGAATTAAATTAAAATAACAATATTAATTTACATTCTTGTTTGAAAACTGAAAGTATTTACGTACCGTACTGAGCTAGCGCAACGAGGGGTGTTTGCTAAAGAATTGTCCCCCTTTCACACAATGGTGTACGCAAGTTTTTTGTTACATTATATTTTGTAAACTTATCGGTATTCTGAATGCTTATTTATTTGCTTTAATTTTGTAATGTTTGTGAATATTAATGAAATTAGTCTTTTCCTTTTTATGCAATTAATTGCAGTTAGTACACCAACTGTAGCGTAATTGTTAATTATTAATCTTTCTTACACTTAGCACTTCAAAACTATCCTTGGCAAAGAAAAAGTTATAAACTGGAGGGGGGAGATAATATGAAAGGCGAAATGCATTCATAGTGGTCGCAGCCCATTATCTAGTAGGCTATGTCGCAGCCCAATAAATAAAAAATCCACAAAAAAAAACAATTAATATCTGATGGGCAAATATATTTGTGACATAAATTTAGTGAAAAAAACATTAAATTTAGTAGAAAACCAATTGTAAGTTTGTCACTAAAAGATTTCACGTTTACTGACTCAGCTACATAATTGGAAAGGTAGTTCCATATTGGCAATATTCATTGCCAAACAAATATTTACAACATCGTTATGATATTTAAACGCCTTTTGGTTTAAACAATACAACCAAAATTTCAGGTCATCATATACAATGTATTGTATCGCTCAAATCATTAAAACTAGTAAAAACATTATAATTCCATCAATTTATACAAGTGTGATTTACAATGTTACAATGAGGTGCAACAGAGTAACTGGTAATTTCAACGTAGATTATGTAAAATGTAAGTTTTAAGTTATGAAAAATACCACGTTTTTCATAGATACTCAGTATTATGTATGTCTGTTTCATATTGATGACCGCTAGATAACTATAAATACAACAATAATGCAATGAATGTAAACAGGTAATCCAAAGAAAAATACATGCGATAATGAAAACGAAAGATGGAAATAAGGGATTAGACAACAACATTCATAAATAGGCCTTCGGATACAGTAATTGTTAATGGCTTAAGTGTTTCGGAAAGTATGCCTACAATACCAAACATTCTGGTCGTTACGAGTGTACTTTTAGACAATATAATATTAAATAAACAACTGGTAGAGATTACTTTGTAATTCATAGTGTTAGAGAATATAATAAAATACTAACTTTGCAGGTTATCTGAAAACCGTTCTCATAAGAAGGCTATGTTAATAAGGTTATTCAATTTAACAAATTTATTAGTTATTTATAACCAATTAGAAACCGACTCATACAAACAGAGGTCATTTAAATTTACTTTCTGGTTCTACAATAAAGAGATTACGATTTTTCATTTATTGAATAAAGCGCACTTTAATACATAATAATTAATTTTTAAATTTAAATTCAATGGGGAGGACAAAAATAACTGAAGCACGGTTAAAGAAATTTGAATCTTAGCAATTGATTTAAAAGTTGTTTATTATGTATCCCTGGCAACCAATTCTTATCAAAGAAGGTTCCCTTGCCAATAATGGCTACAACTCCAGCCACTCCACCAATCACAAACACCTATAACTAATAAAACCAACCACCACCTAGGCCTTCACTGTCACTGAATAAAATGATGCGCCCGTTTTATGATAAACAACTTTTACCGGAGCGGAAACAATCCCAAGCCACATTTATACAAATCCGTATTGTAATTATTAATAATAATAAAACAATTAAAATAAATATAAAATAAGTATTAACTATTTACATACTTTATGTGTAAAGTAGCACTTTACAGTGTGATGATCCGAGTGGCTTTGTTACACGAACGAACGTTAACGTTAGTGAGTGAGTGAAAATAAAGCCATGAGGATCAGAACACGGTAAAGTACTTTGCAACAATTTTTTGTATTTTTTGTATTTGGAGGAACCACCAAATATTTTATTCAGCATTTTAGGCTTAGAGTTTGAGTTGCATATGACTTGTCCTTTAAGGATGTAGTGAAGTTGGCATTTTACCGATTCTAAAGGAGCTTACGGTATTTTACAGTTTGACAAGGCGCACTTAAAGTGTGATTTGGTGTGTAACGGTATACTAGTGTATTTCTGGAAGATCTCAACCGAAGGTTGTTTCCACAACTGAACCACCAAATAATAGGAGCAATTTTATAATTTTACAATAACACAATTAAGGTGATTTTTACCTGAGATAATGCTTGAGAACATCAAGCTTCAGGCGGCGCTCTAAGGGTGATGCTGTCGCTGTTGACTTGGTAATGAGATGTAGCCATAGTTGTAATACACCTCAATGCTTATGTGTTCATCATAGGCAACGTTGTGCACCTTGCGCTGGTATATGTACCAATCAGATAGCTGGTTTTTCGGCTGCGCAGAAAAGGCGTAACTATATAGAACATGAGCTATCACCCTCTTCCGGATGCCGGAAATCTTTTGAATGGCAGACCAAGCTTTCCATTTGCAAATTCGAAAATCTTCACCAGACGTTTGATTCACGAGCCAAGGCAACAAAAGTTTTCACATGACTTACCGGCGGTATCTTGTGATCCATCCAGTGATCCAATCCATGTTTACTGTCAGGTTTTTGGTCTACGTGTTATTCACGCCGGATGCATCCTCCTTTTAAGCAAACCAAAATGCTCCCTAAAAATATTTCTGACAGTAAACCAAAATCAAAAGCAAAGTCAAGATCGGTTAGATCTTCTGCTGGGGACCCACGACTACGACTACTGTACCAGATGATGGAGAGATTTACACCCCATCAGCTCTATTAATATCGAGAGATGTGCGCAGCTTTTTCTCACATAGTCCACCACAATAATCAAGAAGGGGGCTAATGTGTCTCCTTGGTGGATTCAATAGTTGTGGAACAGTCGAAACTGATCTAATTGCATTAATGAGAACCAGCATTTGCACTATATTTGAGCAATATACTTACTTCCCTGTAATCTCTCCCGGAGCATTTTTACTTACCTACTATCAGCTGTATACAGTATACAGTTTGTTGATTAGGTCCTTGTATTTAAGCCATTACGGTTATCCGTGAAGGGTTTTATAAAATCCGTTATGTATGAATGGCGCCGTGGCCCGTATATCGCTCTAAACGTTAATACCGCCATTTTATAGCCTTTACGCGCTTAGACTGGCAACCAATGTAGTCCCTTCAACACAAATATTTACATAATGAGTTCTAGAATAATATAGACCAAATAAAACTATAAGCGCAGAAATTACTAACATTTCTGTGCGCAGAAAGGAGGGAAGAGAAAAAGTGCGTTAAGCAGCCAGCTGAAATGAGGCGGAGTGAGGCGAAAAACTCATTGAAGCTGCATTATTAGGAAAGTACAGACTCCGCTGTACAAGTAAGAGTTATAGAAATCGACATATGGTCAGAAACAGACAAAGCATATGATATCCTTAATATCCTTAATTAAAGATGCATTAAATTAAGTGAATAATGACATCTGCTACAGTAAAGTTAACTGAACTGGAACAGTATTAATTAGTTAAATTTACATATTGTGACGAAATCCGAATAATATTCTTTTTCTAAAATTGAATCCAGGCATAGCCATGATAAGCATGTATTTACGATTAGTTGGACGAAATAGAGTTGAGCTGTTAATGTAACTGTGACTAATGATGTAATATTATGGTTATGTTCAGAAATGAAAAAATGAGGAAGCACGTCACCGGGGGTTGAACCAGCGCAATACGCTACTAAAATTAAAATTATAAATTAAAATTATTCTAAATATCTTATTTTATTTATAAATCGATACTTTTTCGCTCAAATACACCCCAAAATCGGGATAATAGGAGTACTTATTTACCCTAGGGAACAAAACTAACCTACAGGATTGCATTGATTTCCATTGTTTCCCCTGCGAAATATGTAAAATAAAATATTTTTGGTGAAATTTCTTAAATTTTGATACATGTATTGAAAGTGCATCGAAGTAGAAAATGTTTGCAAGTAATTTGTGCAAAATTGATTGAAACATTCAAAAGATATAGCAACACTAGACTGCAATGCTTACTCAAAAACGAAACTTTATTTCCAAATTTAGTGTCTGCACGGCCAGCTTTCTAACAGTACCAACAAATCACTATAATAAGGTTGAAGAAAAACTGCGGTGTAACTGGTGCAATATCGACGGATGGAATGAAACAATCTGTGTTTCAAATTTCATGCAATCTCATTAATATGCAGTACTCTACACGAATCTGATCCGAACTGGATCGAAACCGTGGCGAACTGGACCGAACTGGACCGAACTGGACCACCAAATGAAAGATAATCTAAAAACAACCATCAATGCAGACAAGTGAAAATCAAAATATTGAAATTAATATGGTCATTCCATACATTGTAAATTTAGTTGCGTTTAAAATATCGCTAAATTAAGATTACTTTCTTGTAACACAGCTGCTGTACAGCAGGGGGGGGGGGGGGGGGGCAAGTACCGACAGACACGATATGCTTTTTTGGTATTGGTGAATGTTCTAGAAAATTAGTACATATGTTTTTTATGGTAGCTAGTGTTTATTTACTAGCTAGTATTTATGGAAATTATAAAAAATGTGAAAACATTGATATTTTAGGTTTAAACTACAACAGATAACCAACAGTTTACAGTTTATATTAGTTTTTTTAATTTTCAAAAAAATACTAGCTACCATAAAAAAAAAACATATCTACGAATTTTCTATAACATTCACCAATAATTTTGGGACAATTTTGCTTACAAGTGCCAATAAAAAATAAATAAAAATTTTCCACTTTTTAAAAATGTTCTAGAACAAAATTTATATTGTTCTAGATCATAATTTAAAAAAACTATTCTGAAAGGATCTAGAACACTTTACACAAACACTAAACGTAACAGCTAGCAAACTTGTACATTTTGATATAACTTAGCCAAGGAATCTATTAGTGTTCTGACCGGTATGTATGTACTACAGAGTGCTCAGTCACTCGTAATTATGGCTAGCAGTCTGCCTGGTAGCCGGAAACTATCAGTTTCCCTCTTTCAGGTTCGATGATCTTTGTGTAGCCGCTACGGTATGATCGATAACTTTTCTCACTGCTAGCAGAGACGGATTTTTCAATTTCTTAACTATTTCGATACAACAACCCTCTAAATATCGTATATTTGGCAAAATTTAACAACCTCTCCGTCGGCTTTATCTGTCGCCTTAGGAATGTAATCCAGATATCATTAGAACCTCCTTCATCTGCGCAGATTACGAATCTGAAAACCGCTTTAAATTTTACCAAAAATTGCCAAAGATATTATCAAAATACTAAAGTGTAAATTTGGAGACGTAAATCGCTATTTTTTACTCAATTCCCAAATATTAATTATGCGTAATGCAGAAACAAGATGAAGAATTTTATAAACTCAACTAAATATAAATGTATTCAGAAATCAAGACCTACAAAATGCAGGGTATTAGTATGGCAGTCGCAGTCTAATTATATTATTAATTATGTCCCTTCAGTTTAGTCTAAAACGTCAGAGAGCCCATCTGGAGATGGGCCAGCAGTGGCCAGCACCGAAGCCGCATTCCCAACCAAGATGGCCACCAGGATCCATTGGCGACCTCACTGGGTCACTGAATGGAGGTGAGAACCTATCTCCCTGAAGAAGACGGCTGTCTCGGGCCCGGGGCGGCGCAGGGTCTCAAAGGCCACAGGATGAAAGATGTGGCCCCTCTCCATTACCTCACAGTAGGTTGTGTTCTTTCCTCGCTCTGCCCCCTCCGCAGTGTGGCCGCCCGCAACGAGTGTTGACTGAAGGTGACTTTGAGACAGAGGGTCCAATACTGTGGTGTCCCTGGTGAGGGTTCGACCCTTGCTCCATAGGACGAGAGTTACTCCATCAACTCTCTTTCCATCGTTCCTACAGAGACCCGGGGGTTCGAGGATGGAGGGGATACCACAGCTCACCAGTGCCCGCCTAACAATATCGTTGAGCATCGTATGACGAGGGATCCGGTATGCACTCCTGCGGCAATTGAGACCATGGAGACCATTGGCTGCAACAGAACTACCACACCAATTGCGGTCATGGGGTTCTACGACTTTGTCCCCAAACGGTAGGCAGTGGCGATCCGGAATTGTGCATCGGCTAGCTTCAGGCCCAATGCCACGCTCGGAAGTGCATCAAGCCAGTAGCCCGCAGTGGGGTCGTAAATCGAGTTCAGACGGGCGAGGTCAAGGGGTTACGCTATATGGCGGAGAGTAGCACGAGTTTCATTATGTACATGGTCAATCCAGACACTAGGCTTAGATCAACTAAAAAATAATTAATATTTTAGAATAAAGACAAATAAGAACATAATTATAGCGATTTACGCCTCAAAATGTACTCCTTGGTATTTTGATAATATCTTTGCAAATTTTCATAAAAATTTATAGAACCGAAATTCCTTCCACCTTCAGGACATCATTCCAGATAGAACATTTTATGTTTTGTAAGATTTACCCATCTTCCTTAATACAACAACCATTTTTAGTGGGTCGGAGCCCCCACCCCCCTAATTTTTTCAAATTTAAATAAAATGCTACGAAATTCGGTATGATGATAGATCGACACCTTTTCTTACTGGTGGCCTGGCCGGATTTTTCAATTTCTCAGTTATTTCTATACAACAAGCCCTTAAAAAATGTATATTTATCAATGTTTCACCACCTTCGTAGACTTTATTTTTCGTCTTGGAATGTAATCTGGGTATCATTAGAACCGCCTTCATCTGCAGATTCCGAATAAGAAAACCGTTTTAAATATTATCAAAATATTAATGAGTAAATTTAGAGACGTAAATCGCTATAATTCTGATGGTTTGTTGTCTTTATTCTAGAATAGTAATTATCATTTAGCTGAACCTTGAAAACTCTCGTCTTATTTCTTGATTACGCGTAATTAATATTCCAGAATTTAGTAAAAAAGCATTAGAATTAACGCGATTAGCGCTAAAAAATTTACACATTAGTATTTTCATAATATCTACGGAAGTTGTTGGTGAAATTTAAAATCGTTTTGCAATTCGGATTCTCCAGATGAAGGCGGTTCTAATGATATCTATAATTCGTACCAAAGACGAAAAATAATGCCGACGTAGGTTGGTGAAAATTCCAAACTATCATCATACCAAATTTCGTAGCATAGAATTGAAATTTGAAAAAAAAATAGGGGGGGGGGGGGGGGGGGGGGGTGGGGGTCTCCGACCCCCTAAAAATGGTTGATGTATTAAGGTAGATGGTGTATAGGAGCTCCTGTACAAGACTGTAATGCATTTATACTTCGCCCTTTCTACATCGTTTATCGTCAGACTTAGTCTCCGATAATTAAAATAACACTATTGATGGAACAGATAACAACTATTCCGGCAAACACAGGTTAGCATTTCTGCTAAAGCACATACCAGAACAATCTGTTATCGAAATATATGCTATATAGTCAGGTCGCTTAGCAAGTTAATGTGAACGTTCTGGACAAACTTCCCATAATTGGCACAGGAGTAGATAATTACTATACCTTTAATTTTTTAAGGGGAACCAACTTTGCAACATTATTTATCGGTCCCATATTACCATGACAACAGGAGGTCATTTACAAAAGTCCACTTTCCAATAAACCCACAGTCTTCTAACCTTGACCTACCCCCACATATGAGCATCAGAGATTCCATTGACGTCATTTGTGAAACCCGGTTGCCATGGCAACTGTTTCAAAAACGAGTTTCAAACGCCGATTTTCAGTAAATATCCGAAAAATATAAAACCATTGATTAATAATTGCTCCCCATTTGGAAAAATCATCTAACATTATAAATATATTATCCCTGAGACCCTCTTGATTTCTAGTAGTGGACCAATTTAAATGGACCTGTGGTGGTACAGTAGTCTGTAACCATGGTCACAAGTCACTAAATATATTCTGCCGAATTTAATATAGTTCCGAACTATCTAAAAAAAATTCAATTTTGGAACTAGTGTCTTACATGATGCCAAGTTCCTCATTACACAGTAGAGGTCTATGACCGCTAGCACAGTCAATATAGTTACCATAGCAACGGGTATGTTTCATTATTTATGCACTTCCGCTTTCTTATTTTTTCATATTTTCATATTTAGAAGGTAATAATTTTCTTGATTTGAAAAATACATATATGGGGTCTATCATAGCTATTTTTTAAATGCAAATAAATACTCATGACCATAGCAACGGGAGATTTCCCTCTTTTACACTAATTGCTAGGTGGAATCTCTCCAAATTTTGTAAAATATGAACACTGAAGTATATAGAAATATATTATGGACAAAAATTTCAAAATTAATTTATGTTTACTTACTGTACTTGCATAGCCACATAGGTTTTCCATAGCAACCATAAAGTTTTTCATAGTATTCTAAGCAAAAACAACTTGCCTGCATCAGTATAATAGTTTTAAGTTTTACATAGCAAAGATGAATTTACCATAGCAACCTGGAATATATATATAGCAACGGAGCGTTTTTGACAGAAATAACAAGTTTTTTCTTAGAGTGTGGCATATGGGAGGCAATACATCCTTAGTAACAGCGATTTTTGATAGCTACGAGGAATTTTGCTCTGCTATGTCGAATTTGATAGAGATTCAAAAGTTCAAAAGAACATAGTGTTTTCAGTTGGGTTGTAATTTATGATAAGACCAGTGAATTACAACATGTGAACGAATTAATTAAGGTCCACTTTTGCCAAAAGAATAGAACATTAGAAAATATAAGGGTACACTGATGCAACATATAAAGCGGGCTGCCTACCAGGCAGGAATATCGTGTACCAGCGATAAGAGTGACCAATGTGAAGTGTGCTTGCAAGAGTAAGAAAGGGTGTGGCACAAGATATGCTTGCAAAATTGCAAATTGGAGGTGTACAGAACTTTGCAAATGTCAATGCAAAAAACTTTAATAGATTTATTAATTGTTATCTAGAATTGTTATCTAAACACTATGTTGCTTTGATAAATATCAAATTCGTCGTTATGCAAAAATCTACTAAATCAGAGCAAAATTCATCGTAGCTTTGCAAAAATCGCTGTTGCTAAGGATGTATTGCCTCTCATATGTAACACTTTAAGAAAAAAACTTGTTATTACTGTCAAAAACGCTCCGTTGCTAAGATATGATCCAGGTTGCTATGGTAAATTCGTCGTTCCTATGTAAAACTTCAAGAAAGCGGAAGTGCATAAATAATGAAACATACCCGTTGCTATGGTAACTATATTGACTGTTCTAGTGGTCATAGACCTCTACTGTGTAATGAGGAACTAAGATGTGTGCATATGATCAAAGTTGAAGTATATTGAACATGTTTTTTTCAATATTTTGTCCATATTCCAAATGTTGTCGGATACCATGGCAACAGAGACAAACTTGAATGGTCGGAAAGTAATTGTCTGGACTTGGCAACATGTAAGACACTAGATAGAAATTGAATTTTTTTTAGATAGTTCAGAACTATATTAAATTTGGCACAATATATTTAGTGACTTGTGACCATGGTTACAGGACTACTACCACAGGTCCATTTAAATTGGTCCACTACTAGAAATCAAGACAGTCTCAGGGATAATATATTTATAATGTTAGATGATTTTTCCAAATGGGGAACAATTATTAATCAATGGTGTTATATTTTTTGGATATCGGCATTAAATCGGCGTTTGAAACTCGTTTTTGAAACAGTTGCCTTGGCAACCGGGTTTTACAAATGACCTCAATGGAATATCTGATGCTGATATGTGGGGGGTAGGTCGAGGTTAGAAGACTGTAGATTTATTGGAAAGTGGACTTTTGTAAATGACCTCCTGTTATCATGGTAATATGGGACCGATAAATCATGTTGCAAAGTTGGTTCCCCTTAAAAAATAAAAGGTATGGTAATTACCTACACCTATGCCAATTATGGGAAGTTTGTCCAGAACGTCCACATTAACCTTATTTTTGAGGTTAAGCGACCTGACTAATAGTAGGCCTTGTTCTAATTAACAATAAATTGTAATAACTATATTCCGGACAATAATATCACCACTGCCTTATATTCTGGAACAAACTGCGACACCAGTGCGGCATTGATTCTTGCAATATACCACAACCGCCACAGCAAGTGATCCAATTCAAATGTAAAGGTATTCTTTTTCACACAGTATCTAATACCAATTTAAGGTATTTTTTATGAAATTAAAGGTCAGTTCCTTATTCGGCAGTTAGGCCCGCCAATAGTTATTAGGAACCGAGGATAATTTGCTGAAAATTAACTTGGATTTGCATCCATAGTGATATTTGTACAAATTATGAGATGCTATATTTAAAACAATCATTTGAATGTAGATTATTTATGAGGAATGTGTGCTGGGGCCACCAACAAGTTCTAATCGAAATGATTTATTTGGTATCCATTTCTATTAAGACCAATTGGGTAATATTTCAATGGGAGAAATAATTAACTCCAATACAAAGTGCAATTTTCGAGGTGGGTATTTTCAAAAATATCTGATATTTGCTGGATTTGTGAGAGGGTAAAAATATGCTTTAAGGTTTAATTTTTGAATTGTCATCTATTTTGAATACCATAGCCTCTATCTAGACGTGGGAATACAATTGTGTGCAAAATTTAAATTTTGAAAAAAAAAATATAAATAGCCCATCTATTAAAAGTTTCATTCGAGATGTGCCGGGGTCAAAAATTAATTTAAATTAAGATTTTTTGTCTTATTATTATTTTTTTATGTCATTTTCACAAAGTTTTACTAGGGAAAATCTATAATTCAAAAAAATCAAAATCTTACTCCGCACTAGCAGAATTACGAAATCTGCCTTGGCACGGCTTGAATGGTCCTCTCTGTTGCAACAGCCCAGTGTGAGATCCAGCTTCACACTACGGCTGAGCAAAAGGTATGATGCTCTCGCCTCTGCCTGAGGCGGCAGATCGCAGTAAGGGTTAAGGGTGATACTGCCTTCGGTATTCGAAGTCAAATCGGGAGTCCTTCAAGGTAACACACTTGTACCATTCATGTTCATAATTGTGGTTGATTATGTTCTACGCATGTCCTTAGATCATCTTAATAAATATGGGGTGATGGTAACACCAGCAAAGTACCTTACCGATCTAGACCTTGCTGGCTGAAATAAAACTAAAATTTGTGAACTTTGACAGCCCTCAGGAAATTTCTGATCCTATGATCATAAGCTCCAAGGATGGCATGCCTGAGCATGTGGATGACTTATGATTATGGATCAGGAAGTCATGTGAAGATCTTCGGATACGTAAAGGGGAAGGTATGAGCAGCACTGAATCGTCTGTTCGATTATTTAGGGCAGCTGTAGAACAAAAACTCCTATATGATTCCATGTTGGGCTCTTACTGCGGAGGATTCAAAATCTCTAGATGGCGCATTCACTAGAAAGCTACGTTGGTTTTACTGTGTGTCAAGGAGAATGAACACATCTACAACCAGACTTTATACAACATTGGAGGTGTTTCATTAGTCTCACCAAGCTTGACTCTTGAACGGAGCCGCCTCCGCTTTGCAGAACATTGCTTTCGCCATGAGGACCAACCAGTATATAATGATGTGCTAAGGCAGACTGATTGGGAAAATAAGGAGGGTTAACAAAGTCCACCTCACCAACGTTACCCCAACTGGTGCAATATTGGCAATTGATGTAAGAGATACTTTGGTTAAAATCTTGTAGCAAATGTTTGAAGGTGAAAATTCTTGAAGGTGAAAAAAAATTCCGTCTCACCACCTAAACTCGGGAGGCAAAACTATGTCTATTTCAAATTTATTGGATCTCATTATCACTTTTATAAATCAAAGAAATCAAAGGGCCGCAGGATTGTTGGGCTGAGTCGTCACTGGTTGAAGAAGACCCTATATATCTAAAAGGATTTCGAGTAATTGTAATTGTGTAAAACACAAAAGAATTATAAATGTCTTTGTGAGATTTACACGCTGGGCTGATGTAGCAGCAGCTAACTCAAACTCGTATCCTATTGTTAGAATTAAATTTCAGCTTGTATTATGTCATGAACTCATTAAGATACATGTTCGTTATCCTTGTAGAATCCTATTTGTTACAGCACCATGCATGGAAAGAAGTCTTAATCAACTGTGGACTATAAGTCAAAATCAAACCCGTGTAAATTTCAAGGAATGCCTTTACTGCATCTTAGCCGTAATTTCTAATACATGGTTATTCCTATAATGGCACCAGCTGGGGCCATTTATTCCGTTTCACTGCGGGTCCCATTCCATTGAAGATGCCTCTATGTGAAGTTCTCATACAAATACAGCCACTTATTATTACAATGGTTTTCGTATTTAAAAACAATTTAATCTTTCCATCGATTAAGTAAGAAATTAGTTTTGGTACTATGTTAGTGTTTATTGTTTACTGTTATTGTTGTCAATGTTGAATATTTCGACATAGAACAAGGGAGCATTACATAATTCGACCCCAAATTTTAAAAGAGTAACCTTCTTTAAATATCCCTAATACGGGGAAATAATATTATTTATTCGACATATTGTTATAAGTAAGCCCACCTCACAAAGAATATCTTACAGAAACCATATTGCTGAATTTTGAAACTTTTTTTGCGGCAATTTTTTAATGTAAATTTTTTTAAACTACACTTTTTTAATTTGTAGAGTTTGTCAGATTTAGAGCTGCCGAGTCGAAAATTTGTAGGCATCAATAGGACCAAAGGTTGGGGAGATTTTGACGGACTTTCCGACATCATCAGTTCAGTTCAATAGAGAACTACATATGTCTAAACATGAATGTCCTCCCATTTCTTTGTTATTTATCCGTTCAAGCTAAAATAAGCAGAAATTTACTAGACCATTAGCTGCGTCTTTCAAAGGAGACTTATTCCTCTGCAGTTCTGCTGGCTGCCGCTAGAGGAATAAATATCTGAGACCCAAAAATAAAGCCATCACCGCATACCAGATAGTCAGCAAGCTGGGCAATATATCAGAATTTTAGCACAAATCATCAGAGGAAAACTTCACATCATACATGACATAAATAATGACATTGGGGTGCACTACACAGTGCACATAGGCAACAATTCATGTAGTTTGAGAGTTTCAGTAGTTTCAGATTGCATTCGTTTAATTAAATTTAACTACCTTAGTTAAAATGTCATGAAGAATGAAGTAGGCCTAAATGATAGTTTTAAAGAAATCAGGTCTTTAACTGTAGTGCCTACTTTATAGTGTCACAAAGATACATGTTGATGTTAATGTATGTTTCACAAGTCAACATACACTATCATTCCAGAGAGATCTAAGAAACCATGCGATGTGCCATTGTCACAAATTTGAACATAACTAACAACTTAATTCAATTTCACTATTACAGCTAGAGTATTGATTACCACTTTGTACCATCAATTGGTGTTCCCCGCAATTATGAAACGCCCCTCGAAATTAAGATATGTCCCAAAAAAAAAACATGATAACAGGATCAATAGAACACCAGTAACGTCTCCAGCTGGGCCAGAATATTGATAAAGAGCCTATTCAACAGTTATATTGAGGAATAGATAAGACAATATGACTTCATCATGGAATGGTGCATGGTGAAGTGCTGGCATTGTCATGTCTGCTGTATGTGTATGTATTCCAATAAAAGATATATTAATAATAACGCTTTTTATTAACACACCACACACGAGCAAATTTTTGGATAATTTTATCCAGTTTGTGTAACATTAAATTACATTTAAGTTATATCGAATTAATAATTTAATTATACTGTTGTAAAAACCATAGTAATTTTATGTAGTTTTTTTAATAATAAGTAGGCCTATATCATATTTATAAATTATGTAAAATATTTATTAATGCATTGCGTACATAAAAATATTAATATTATATTGTAAATATATATACAACTATATAGTACTAGTACTAGTACTAGTACTAGCTGTAATATATAAAAGTACCTAATGCAAAAATACCTAATTTAAATTAACAAAATATAAATATTAATGACGAAGTCCCTATGTATAGATAAGGGCAATAAATCTACATACCTGATGACAGACTCCTTCCTGTCTGATTGCATGAAGAGAACGTCGTGTCCCTGCAACGTGATTCTGTCTAACATTTAAACATGGGCGGTACTTGTAATACATGTTTATTTTCCAATCGGCGTGAAATACGGTGGGCAAAAAAGCAAATTTGATGTGGAGCTACGGCGTATAATATTTAATGTGAAATAATGTAAAGTATGAGTATTCTTTCAGGAAAGTGGTACGGTATTCTAGGTTCGCCCTCACCCTAGCTCTCCGCTCTCGGGGCAAATACCACACCCTAGTTTGTCATTCCACAGCCCTCACCCAACATTACTAGATCTGTGATGCAATATGTCTGTTCTTACCCGTCGTACCGATGCAATACCAAACTGTAGTCCAGGCAGGCCGCAGCGCACAGAACAAATATTGTTTCTACATTCTATTGTTAGGGTTAGTTGGTCAGGCCCAAACCCTAAGTAAAACTGTCATGTAACCCTAACGCTAAGACATTACCATTAACAAGAGTCCAAAATTCCACAAAATTTCTTAGATTAGAGCCAGATGAATTAAGGGTAGGGTTACATAACAGTTTTAATTACGGTTTCGGACCGCCACTCTCGAAATCTGGGGTGAAAATGCTCTGGGGGGAATATGGCTCTAGGCGAAAATGCCAGGGGGGTAATCCGCGCGGGGGGGGGGGGGGGGGGGGTAATTTTCGCCTGTGACACCGGTACGGCAGTACTGACAGCCGCCCTGTTTCAGCGGAGATATGTATTTAGCGACCATATAAGGAATAACCTTAGAAATGAAATGCGATTTAAATATTGTACCCGTGTTTCTCAAAAGGCGCTAGTTTTCCTTTTCACTGTGTGTAGAATCGGTAGTTTATTGCCGGCACATTACGTTAACTACAGGTACATAGTTACACAATGGTGTGAATTACGGAATGTAATAGAGATATCCATATTTGATTCCATTGTGATAATTACGTAATATATTGTCATATACGTTCCTGGTCAATGATATTTACGTCAGATGGTGGGTGGAATGAGCCGCCAAAGAGGAGAAGGATGACTAACACAACCATAGTTGTTATCGTATTGTTGTGTATAAAATCATGTCTGGGAGCAGGTTAGTGTGTCACAACGAGTCTGGGAGCAGGTTAGTGTGTCACAACGAGTCTGGGAGTAGGTTAGTGTGTCACAACGAGTGTGGGAGCTGGTTAGTGTGTCACAACGAGTCTGGGAGCAGGTTAGTATGTCACAACGAGTCTGGGAGTAGGTTAGTGTGTCACAACGAGTCTGGGAGCAGGTTAGTGTGACATAACGAGTCTGGGAGCAGGTTAGTGTATTAGGCCTACAACGAGTCTGGGAGCAGGTTAGTGTGTCACAACGAGTCTGGGAGCAGGTCAGTGTGTCACAACGAGTCTGGGAGCAGGTTAGTGTGACACAACGAGTCTGGCAGCAGGTTAGTGTGTCACAACGAGTCTGGGAGCAGGTTAGTGTGTCACAACGAGTCTGGGAGTAGGTTAGTGTGTCACAACGAGTCTGGGAGCAGGTTAGTGTGACATAACGAGTCTGGGAGCAGGTTAGTGTATTAGGCCTACAACGAGTCTGGGAGCAGGTTAGTATGTCACAACGAGTCTGGGAGTAGGTTAGTGTGTCACAACGAGTGTGGGAGCTGGTTAGTGTGTCACAACGAGTCTGGGAGCAGGTTAGTGTGTCACAACAGGCTGGTATCAGGTTAGTCTGTCACATCAGGCTGAGAGAAGGTCAGTGTATCACAACAGGTCTGAGAGAAGGTTAGTGTTTCACAACAAGTTTAGGGTTAGGTTAGTGTGTCACATCAAGTTAGTGTAAACCAGTAGCAGGTTAGTGTGTATCATTATGTCTGGAAGTAAATTAGTACAGGTTCAATTAATCATATTCATATATTTCCAAAAGCCCATCTTAGTTTTAGCTCGCCCGAGAATACAAATTTATTTAAATAGCTAAAATATATGTACTCCAAGGTGCAAATTGTAGCGCGTCTAATGTAGGCCTACTCCTTTTCATCATACGAATATACGTGTATTTAGTGTACAAACAGACAGACAGATAGATAGACGGACAATACAGATTATCTGCTAATTACTCATGATAAGACTCTCATGATTTACCCCACATATACAATTGAACATTTTGTTTAAAATATCGAATATTTTTGTTATATTTACTTTTAGAGCTAGAAGATGGAAGACCTGGTTGTGAAGGATGGGCTAAAAGCGGGAACTGCGAAAGCAATCCTCAATGGATGTGGAACAACTGCCACAAATCGTGTGCACTATATGGAGAACCAACAACAGCTGCTCCAACTTTACCACCTGAGTTAGCGCATCTTGAAGATTCAGATGATAATTGTGCAAGATGGGCTAAAGATGGACTCTGTGAGACAAATGCGGCAAATATGTGGAACAATTGCCACAAATCGTGTGCGCTATATGGAGAACCAACAACAGCTGCTCCAACTTTACCACCTGAGTTAGCGCATCTTGAAGATTCACAAGATAGTTGTGTAAGATGGGCTAAAGATGGACTCTGTGAGACAAATGCGGCATATATGTGGACCAGCTGCCACAAATCGTGTGCACTATATGGAGAACCAACAACAGCTGCTCCAACTTTACCACCTGAGTTAGCGCATCTTGAAGATTCACAAGATAGTTGCGTAAGATGGGCTAAAGATGGACTTTGTGAGACAAATGCGGCATATATGTGGATCAGCTGCCACAGATCATGTGCTCTATATGGAGTGGCTACAACCGCAGGTCCGACTCTTCCGCCGGGATTAGAAGATGCCACGGATGACAACGACGCGTGTGAAAGGTGGGCGAAAACTGGAGGTTGCGAAAACAACCCGGGAATGATGTGGAATACATGCAGACGTTCCTGCATTCTGTACGGGCAGCCGACCACGCCAGCACCAACGTTACCACCCGAACTCAGCCATCTCGAGGACACAGATGATAATTGTGCAAGATGGGCTAAAGATGGACTTTGTGAGACAAATGCGGTATATATGTGGGCCAGCTGCCACAGATCGTGTGCACTATATGGAGAACCAACAACAGCTGCTCCAACTTTACCACCTGAGTTAGCGCATCTTGAAGATTCACAAGATAGTTGTGTAAGATGGGCTAAAGATGGACTTTGTGAGACAAATGCGGCATATATGTGGATCAGCTGCCACAGATCATGTGCTCTATATGGAGTCGCCACAACCGCAGGTCCGACTCTTCCGCCGGGATTAGAAGATGCCACGGATGACAACGACGCGTGTGAAAGGTGGGCGAAAACTGGAGGTTGCGAAAACAACCCGGGGATGATGTGGAATACATGCAGACGTTCCTGCATTCTGTACGGGCAGCCGACCACGCCAGCACCAACGTTACCACCCGAACTCAGCCATCTCGAGGACACAGACGATAATTGTGCGAGATGGGCAAAGGACGGTTTATGTGAGTCTAATTTCGTGTATATGTGGAGAAACTGTCACCGATCGTGTGCTATTTATGGCGATGTGACAACAACGACCACGACAACTCCAGCACCCACTCTCCCACCAGAGTTGGCCCACCTAGAAGACAGTGAAGATGATTGTGCATACTGGGCTCAAATCGGTGAATGCGAAAATAATTCGCGGTTCACATGGAAAACCTGCCCGAAGTCGTGCAACTTGTACGGAGTGCCCACAACCCCGGAGCCTACACTTCCACCATGGGCGGCTGGGAAATACCAAGACAAACTGGATTCGTGTCAGTGTTAGTGTCTCAATTAATTTTGCAATCTATAAGATTATCTTGAGCGATTAAGATACTTTTGATTTGATTTGGTGGGTGTGAAATAAGACCAACCAATCTTAGCCGCTTGCGCAAAATAGTTTTATTGCCTTGAACACTCAAGATAGTTAGTTATCATGAGCGCTCATGTTAAATAATTAATTATTTATTACTTGGGAAAAAGTATAACTTTTTCAAATTTTCGAGGTATTTTATTTAACGAGCGTAAGCGAGGTTAATAAAGGGTCGAGAGAATATTGAAAATAAGTTATACGTTTTTTTCTCATGTAATACTTAATTTTATTCTTAAATTGTACGCTTTTGTCGCTTAATTCTTTAATAAAATATAGAATGAAATAATTAACAAAATAAATTGAACTGCAGTATTTTACTATATTGCTTCCATAGTTACTGGGATTCAAATTATTTCACTCTGCAACTCTTGATGCTTACTCGATGTTATAACTATTTACATACTTGTGTGTAAAGTAGCACTTTACAGTGTGATGATCCGTGTGGCTTTGTTACACTACACGAACGAACGTTAGTGAGTGAGTGAAAATAAAGCAACGAGGATCAGAACCCGGTAAAGTACTTTGCAACAAGTATGTATGTAGTTTTATTCCAAAATTTTAACATTACGAAATGATTGTACATATACATTATAATTGATAGAAACTACACAAATTATATTACAGTAGTTGCTGTATAAATAAATGTAAAAATGACATAAATTATGTTATAAATAAGTTAGCTTATATGTATGGTGGTATTTGGAGCCATGTTATAAAAATATAGCTAGACCCTTTAATAGCTATACCCCGCCTACCGGTAGGTAATGCAGTAGGCCTATCTGGCTGTCAGGCAAATTTCCACCTATTGTTTACGTGGTATCCAATGACGGCGTTAAGTAATGTCCCCTTAATGGACATTACTTAACGCCGTCATGGGTTACCACGCAAACAATAACACTAAATACAATACTAAATATAAAGGCCAATACAATGCTGTAATGTCCTCTAAAGTTGTAAAGTGCTAAATAACAACTTGCTGTTACTAACGGCGTTGAGTAATGTTACAATTTTGGAATAAAATAATTTAATGTTCTGGAATATTTATTTATTTAAATAGAGAGCAGCTCAACTAGATAATTAAATCCAATACTGAATATTGAGTTCCGTTTAGGAGTGCGCCTTGCAGACACTAAAGTTGTAATAACTTTTGAATGTGTAAATC